>BMAV01017136.1:0-65437 GCA_019973955.1 Trichonephila inaurata madagascariensis | reverse complement strand
GATTTTTATATAAATTTTAAATTTTTAAAATTTTTTTTAGAATATCTGACATACACACGCTTCGTTATACTTTGAAATTCTATGACTTCTAAATCAATGTAAGATTTGAAAATGTTTAAGTGACCCAATTGGTTAGTATTGATTTTGTTAATTTTTTACATATAGGATAAATTACATGTTAAGCAAGAAAATATAATACATATATTTAAACAATTTCAATTAAATACAACGGCGTTTTACTAATATATTAAAAAAAGAAATTGTATTAAAAGCTGAAACACTTACCGCAAACCAGCATCGAACTTCCTTTTGTTCTATTTTTTCTTGGGCAGGAACTTATTACTTCAAATTTAAATTGGATGAGAATGCCAAAATTTTCTGTAGCATATTTCTCTATCCACTTCAGGGCGCGGTCACGTGTTGTTTTTTCCGTCATTCACCCTGGTACCACCTGCCTCGTTCATCTAAAATAAAACCAGACGATTTTTTTACATTAAAATTTGGAGAAACAGGGAAGAAGTAATTATTGCCTGAGGTTTGCTTCAAAAATAATAACGCAGCATTATAATTAGGTTTATATATACACAAATAGTTTTCATATAACTTGACTAAAATTCTATTATTCATTTAATCTTTGCTTACCTGCCTCACATCTTCACTTATGAAATTATCCAACAGCCACTACTTTCAGTAATCACTAAAATTTTAAAAACCAATTTATTTTTTTTTTTTTTTCAGATTTTAGAATTTTTCTTCAGTCGAAACATAAACAAAAAAGATTTAATTAGTAATAATTAAAAATATTAAAACCCCAAACCCCCAAATCGTTCAGTTGGGTCAGTTTGCGTAGAAGTCACTGAAAGTTGTTTTAATGAATGAATAACAATGTCTTTAAAGTCTCCCTGCTCTTTGCAAACCACCACAGATTAAAAACTCGGCAAAATTGATATTTTTGAGTAAAAAGGTTTAAAAATTTTGAATTTAAAAAAAATTTTTCCCCAAAAAAATATTTAAAAAAAACAAAGCCAACTGTTAAAAAATGCTGAAAAAAATTTTAAAGGTTTCCGAAAGACATTTTCTATTTTGGGGGGTTCCCTGATTGAAATCGACGCTGGGACAATAGTAAAAAAAACAAAAATGCATTTAACCCAAAAAATTTTTTTTTTTAAGGGCAAAGATTTTTTAACCCCAGAAGAAGCACCCTTAAAACTTAAGGGGGGTTTTGTTAAAATTCGTCTCCCCAGACGACATGAGTTTTAGAAGCTTAAAACAATTTTGTTTTTTCTGTAGTATAATTGTTTTATTTTCAATTATACTCACGAATTCATTAAACCCACTTCACATAAACGAAAGTAAAATTTTTTATTTTCAAAGCAATCTTTTGATTTTATGATGCTCTCCCACATTGTCAGCATGATAAATAAAATATTCGTGTAAATAAATCATTCTACGCAACATACATAGGCAAAAGGCACAGATTTCCCTGTTTTTAGTCTCCAATTGTTCAAGTAGTTCAATGTTCTGCTCCAATTTCAAAAGTACACAGATAATTGTCCTTGTTGATCAGGGTAAAGTTGATACATTTTACGTTTCTTCAACCATGACGCAAGGAGATCTTCACTTATCTATTAGCAAACTTCCTTCCAAAATAATGCTTTATCAGATTTGCAAGCCATATTATGTACATACTACATAACATATGCATTAACTTAACTGATATTTATCATGATATCTGAAAACCCGTAATTTTGAACGTCGATAAAATTTTCATTTTCTGATTCATCCGTCAGAAATAAATTTATCATTATATAATTATCTCTTTTAACCCTTTATCGACCGACGGTACTTATAAGTACCCCTCACTTTAAAATTACATAGAATAACCGTTTTTACGAATACTCTGACGATACTTGGCAGGAATATTCTTTGAAATCCACTCTTCCAAGATATATGGCAGCACGGGTTCTATGATGAGTATTTTAGTGGTGAAGGCGAATAGTTTTAAGCAGAAATTGAGTTTTCAGCGGATAGCGAAGATTGTCATTTTTGTGTTCAGAAAAAAAAGTAAATGTCAAAAGGTAAAACGACTCTTATTTTTTTGGTATGTTAATGAAGACATTAGAAAACGATTTGACTATTTATTTTAAGTGAACAATGTGTGTAATTAATTTTACAGTTGAATATCTTTAATTAATTAATTAGCTCTAACTAATTAAATTCCCCAAAGTTGGTATTTTGTTTATGTATATCCCTTAGTTTTCAATGTAGTGATAGAAAAATATTGCATTAAGAAAACTGCAGTAAATCATAATGCGGTCGATAAAGGGTTAATAATTCTCAGATAGCCTCAGGTTTACCCCAAAAGTTTTCTTCGCGAAAATGTTTTGATATCATCTCGAAAACACAGCGAAAAAAACTAAGCCAGCTTCTCAATTCCAAACGTTACTGCTACCCACATTCGTCTCTCAGACTAACATTGTTCTAAAAATACTATATGCGAAAATATTTTGAGAAAAACAAATATTATTAGCTGTAGTAGCCAAGGTCATATCAAAGTACTGAGTTGCACGTTACATTTCCTGTCTTTTTATCGGGGGGGCATTCTAGGGTTAAAAATAATCATTGAAGAAAACCAAAACTTCAGATACAAAAAAATGTAGAAAAGGAAAATTATACCGTGCTTATATTGCTTCAGAAAAGAACAAACATAAAAAATAAAAGCGATGCACTTTCGAAGTCATTCAAGCTTTGATCACTAATTGTGATACGAAAGTATCTATTTTGGACATGTAGAAGAATGTTAAAGAAGTAACCAAAGTAATGGATATAACGAAGAAACAAAACCTCTTTAATGAACTTGGTAAGTCGAACAACCCTCAAAATTTCACCAAATCTTAGTCCATCTCAAGAAAATTCAGATAATTGAAAAAATCTAGACGAGTTAGACCTCTCAACCTAGCTGAGATCCATCTTCAAATTGCGAGAACAATCAGGGTGCCACAGGAAACGCATAACGAGTATTTGTACAGGATAAAAGAATCATCCTCTCGAATCAGGATAGGCGAAACATTCATAAAGTTTATCATAAAGGAATTGAAAGAAATTCTTACAATCGAAATGTAACTCCAAAATTCCCGAAATCCTGAAGACATGAAACATACGATCATAATAATATTAGGTTGGGGAAAAAGAAATCCATTATTTTTGCATGAAATTCAAAACTTTCGAATTGTCCTATTTGGATCAAATATATACCGTTTTGTTGTATAATTTGTTGCCATTTTAAAGGTAACTTCATATTGCCTCTCTCATATAAGTCTTGGCCTTTATTGGCGAAAAACTCTAGTAATCGATTTTCACAATCTTCTCTTGATCCCAATTTCTTATCACTCTGAAGTTTTGCAATGCAAGAAAAAGGTGGTAATCGTTTGGTGCCAAGGTCCGGACTATATGGTGGATGAATTAAAACTTTCCAATCAAGCTCCCAGAGTTTCTGGCGAGTCACTACAGACATGTCTGGCTTTGCGTTGTCCTGATGGAACACAACACCTCCTCTGTTGGCCAATGCTGACCGTTTCATGTCAGACACTAGCTTCAAACGGTCCAGTTGTTGACAGTAGATATTTGAATTTAGTGTTTGGCCCTACGGAAGCAACTCATAATAAATTATTTCTTTCCAGTCCCACCAAATACACAGTAGAACCTTCCTGGATGTTAGTCCGGGTCTGGCCATCGTTTAAGCTGCTTCACCGCGCTTTGACCACGATCGTTTTCGCAGACTATTGTCGTATGTGACCCATTTCTCATCCCCAGTCACCATCCGCTTAAGAAATGGGTCGATTTCATTCCGTTCATGTTTATTAGTGTTAATTGGTGTGGCATTCAAACATCGAGCTTCATTTTGAATCCAACTTTCCTTAAATGGTCAGTCTTTAGCTTCTGGGCGATGCGACGACTACTAACATGCCGGTCAACTTCGATTATTTCTTTGATTTTATCGGCATTTTCGATGACTGGCGTGGGGCAACTTTAAGATCAAAAATGCCTGAATGTAATCGACGAAACCAAAATTGCACGTAATTAGCTGTTACAGTATCGGCATCATAAGCACCATTCGCAATTTCAGCCGCCTGGCATGCATTTTCGCCTTTATCAAAGAAAAACTGTAAAATGTACCGAATTTTCTCTTTGTTGACTTCCATTTTAACACCCTGTAACTCACAACTGAATAGACCAAACAAAAAACAGCAAAATAATTTTTAGTGTGAAATGTCACCTTGACAACGAGCCTAAATTTGAAATTGTTTGATCGATATACTTCACGAGATATCGACACTACAGCCATCTACCGAAAAATAATGGATTTCTTTTTCCCCAACCTAATATTTATTCAAAAAGATCCAACTTGCTAAGGGCAGATATCACGGATATCAGTGGCTCTGTATGGTTACAGCCTTGCGCTATCCATTACCCACTGCCAATCGACAGACGTTGTGGAATTCCGCAGAAGTCATCGACACTCCCAACCAGCGGGTTATTAAGGAACGCCTGCCAGGATATTCAAAAGAATTCTTCCAGACGGCAAATTTTCCCTGTAGACTATAATATCGCTTCGTCTGAGAGCATAGGGCCATACAATTGAAGTACTTGAAAACGTCATAATTCATTATGTTGGGAGAATTTTTACAAAGTTTTCTCTTCTGATTTTCTCGATTTAAATATCGAAGCATTCTTGTTATCAGTTCTTTCTTTCATTTTTTGCGAAAATAAATTGTTGCGGAATAGTGTGCCCACTGTTGTGATTAAAATGCCCCCCATGTATTATTGAAATCTAAATAAACAATCGAAATCCAGTGGTCATTGAAGTGAAGTCACTTCCGTGGAGTTAAAGGGTCACTGAAATGTGAGAAGAGCTGGATGAGAAAGAAAATATGTGTGAAAATATGGGCTAGCAAAATGTGTTGAGGCAAAAACAATCGCAAGAATAACACAGACCCTAGATATCTGGAAAAGAGTTAAAAACTTTTAATAATCATTTGATAACAAACAACTATGATTTTATTCAACAGATCTTTACCGGTATGATTGTAAAGATGGCGCCTCATGGGCAACGTAATACCACGAAATTGAAATCAACATATCAAAACCAGGAATGAAAACAAGTGTGAAAAGGGTAACACTACTGCGGGTCAAGGACATCAGTGTTTGAACTCTTCGTCTCTTCAATCGTGGAATATTGACGCCGAGAAAAAGATTATGCAACAGAAGGAATTGACTCATTCCATTTTTTTCTCTTTTCCCCGCCTTTCGATCTTGGTGGCATTGATGGACTCTGATCTTTGGTCGCGTTTTGGTCACTTTTCCTGAAATACTCTCTTTTTAGTAGATTTATGGAATATTTCTTTAATTTCTATCCTGTAATACTTGTGGAAAAAACTATACTAGTTATTTGGAAATTTCAAGTTAGCATTTTAAATAAATTTGATAAATTTTTATGATTAAAAAAAGGTTATAACTGTCAAGTCAATCAGGAATTTGATTTTAAATGATTGAATTAAGGAAAATTGGGTATATTTATTGAAATGATATTACAAAAAACTTAATTTGATGTGTCCAAATGTTTTTGATTCGTTTAAAAATAATTCGTATAGAATTGGTGGAATACAAATCCTCAACAATTACGTTGCTTGTTAAATTAATATTTAAAAACGAAAATACATGATTAAATTGTAATTCAGTTTCAATTTCGCAGTATTTTAAGCATCGCAAGGGGAAAGTACCAAATTAGAAGTAGCAAATATTTTTACTTCTCTACGTGATTTTGAAATACTTAAAAATTCATGAGAACACACGAGTTGGGAAAAGTGACAAATCAGTTCATCACAAAAATGGAAATAGAATGTGTGGATAGTGTTTTTTAAATAGAGAAACGATGTTAACAGGGACGTAGCTGCCACCGTATCAATGATACGGGGCCCCCAACATGTGTAACTACAGTCCCATTAACAGGGCTCCCATATCTAAAAAAGGGCCCGAGGGAATTTTAATACAGGGTCCCCTCAGAGCTGGCTACGCCAGTGGATGTTAACAATACCAAGAATTAACAAAAACTAACTGTGAATTTTGACTCTTTTAAAACTCTCTTTAAAGGTGAAAATAAAACCTCTTTTTAAAGGTGAACATTAATTATAAGGTATCCGACTACGTTCGGAGCCGTGATTTTGCAAAAGCGTGTAAATGAATAATATTTAGAATATTTAGTGTCACTTAGATTAAAATACATATATACAATTGTTTTAAGGACATTATGACAAAAAAAAATATTTAATTACAATATTGTGGCAAAAAATTAACTTAGCATAACCTTTTTTCCAAATGTTCTCCTTTTGTAAAAAATGCTTCTATTGTATTAATATTTTGCCTGTATTCAGCTCAGACCTCTCTACAGAAGCTCAACTAGAATTTTTGAAATGCATAACTCGGAAGTCGGTTTATCCATGTTTTACGAAAACGGAAGGGAGAAATTTTAAGAAAATACGCCGATAATTATTTCAAATGGTTGTAACTCTGAAAATAATTTGAATTTTTCAAACGTCATAGTTGAGCCTCTGTACAGAGGTCTGAGCTATATACATGCAAAATATTAATACAATAGAAGCATTTTTTACAAAAGGAAAACATTTGGAAAAAAGGTTATTCTAAGTTAATTTTTTGCCAAAATATTGTATTTAAATAATTTTTTTTGTCAGAATGCCCTTAAAACAATTGTATACATGTATTCTAATCTAAGTGACACTAAATCACATGAAAATTATCCATTTATGCGCTTTTTTAAAATGATGGTTCCGAACGTAGTCGGATACCTTATAAGGATTCAAAAATATAACTCTTTTTAAAGGTGGTGTTAAGCGATTCACAAGGCGTCAAACGTCGAGTGTTAAGCCAATCGAGTCTTCCTCTCGCCCGAGAAGAAGTCTCTGATTGGCTAGACGCTTAACACTCGACGTTGTACGCCTTGGTGTGAATGAGCCTTTAAGGTCTTTTAAAGGTAAATGTTTTGATTTGGATTGGTTACTCTGAAGTAAAACAAAGTTACTCTCGTTGTGTGGATTTCAAGATTCGCTTTACGCTAAACGGTGTTTTAAGGGAACTTTTTATTATGGATTTGGACTGAACACCATGCTAATTCGAAAAAGTACAATAAAATTTGTTAATTGACGTGTTAAATTTTTTTATTCAATGCTGCTGTGGTTCATGAGATCTTACAAAAGTATAAAATAAAGGTTAATAATTACTTATAAAGTATTTTAACTCCATGAAAGAAATTTCTCAGCAAAATATAACTGACGAACGGGCTTTAATAACGTGTTATTAACAGAATAAAAGATTCAACGCGAAATAAAACAATTTTATATGGTTTCACAACTATGTATAAATTCAAAACTTAGGTTGTCAGTTTACGAAACATTTGAAAAAAAAGTAGTCGAAGTTTTTAATTCGCACTCCTACGGTTAATACCGAAGAAGAAAACCATCTCAAAAAGCATGTCCCAAAAAACCACGATGTGAAAATTTTATTCACGATAGGGATGGCGATTCTTTCCGAAAAAGATCGATTTTTCAATGGATTAAAATCGTAACCTGATGAATCGATTCACGAAAAAATCGAGGTCTAAAAGATCGATTTTTTTTCAATCGGCATTTACGATGTAAATATAAATCCATTTTACGAAAAAAAAGAAAAATACCATAATATAAACGGTCTCTTATCAGTAAAATCAGGGGATTTTTTCTGTTCAGGGAATTCGAAAATTACAATTATTTTTATTACCATATCAAAGTATCTGGTATAAAAGAAGACATTTATTTTCTAAATGTATTTGTTACATTAAAAAGTTAAGAAAATACATATTATAGCTTATAGTTCCCAATAATCTGTATTTAAGCTTTTTTAAAACAACAGTCTGTCAAGTCTAATGGTATCCAAGTGTATTCGCTCATCTCTTGCGATGTTGCCGGCAATCGAAAAAAGGCGCTCACAAGGAACATATGATCCCACGGTATTCAAATACATCATGGCTTTTGAGTGAACATGATGATAAATAGAGTTTTTTTGTTCTTGCCAGTAAAGTATAGGATCATACTGCTGCAAAACTGCCAGCGATAAATAGTGTTTAAATTCTTCATATTTTATGGTTTTTACCAAAACGGAAAAAAATCGAATGTCGATTTTCTAGGATGAAATAACGATTCACTGAATCGATTCAGTGCTACATATCGATTTAAAAAATCAATGTTTTGGTCCGAGAAATCGATTTTTCGATTAATCGATCTCAGATCGCCATCGCGAATTCAACGATACACCATATCGGTCTTCGTCCTTATCCAGGGACGGGAGTTTAAAAGGATAAAATACAAAATGATTTATATAGTACAGCTTGGGAACAATAGAGTAAGTAAAAAAAATGTGAAACCCCAGCACTTTTGAGTTAGTTTATAACTAGAAACCCAAAATTTGACAATAAAGCTGTAGTACGGAAATTTAACCAGCATATTAGTTTTATTCTGGGATCAATAAAAGGAAGGCAATAAAAATCTAAAGCAGATTGCTAATTATTTCTAAACTAGAAATTACTCTAAACTAAGTTCTTATCTGAAAAATGTCACTTTTCACTTTTTCAAAAATCTATGTGCCAGCCGAACACAACCACATAAAGTTAACATTCAAAAGATAGTGCTTCTGTGATACTTTTAACCGGAAATTGGTGTCATCCAACATAAGTCATCACTTGAGATTACTTTATTTCACCACCGATAAAAGAAAAGTACGTGATAAAGAAACTTATAACGTTTGATGAGATTTGGTGTTTTTCGACATAGTGAATAAAAGATAGGAAAATGAAGCTTAGAAATTACTGGTATTCTTTTTTTTTTTTTCTAGTTTGGTAATTTTTTAACGAACTTTTCAAACAGGTCCTCAAGCCATTTTTCGGATTAGAAAAAAATTTAATTTCGTAAAAGTTAATGGAACTAAAAAGAGAGAGAGAGAGTTTGCCAGAATAAAATCATTATCATCATCAAAAGAGATCAACATATTTGAGCGTGAATCCTGAAATTTATTTTTTCCGTAATCCGTCATCAATGAAAATTTTGATTTTGTTTAAAATAAAATAGACTTTGACAATTTTAATTGCTAAAGGTTTTATTGAAATACTTCGAAAAAGGGTTGTGAATGGAATTATAAGAGTAATAAAGATTAAACAATACAAGTATTGAGTGTGGTAGAGTTATATTAAGGTCGCATTATATAAAGCTCTATACGAGGGCCACACACATCTCGTGATTCTGAACCGTGATCATGTGACGTGGACGACACCTTAGCCAGCCCCTTCCTCTCCTAGCTTCCACAAAACGCCAACGGGAGGATGTTTGAGCATCGGAAAATTTAACATGCATCGGCTTCCTCTACACAGCGGGTTTTCAGCGGCACCATGCTTGAACTCATGACACGCCAGCCACGAATCCGTGACCTAGACCACTATGCTACCGCGGCAACAATAAAAGTATTGAAATCATGCCTGACAGTATGTGTATTCTAAAGTATTTAATGATGACTTACAAAAAAACTTAAATCATCAAAAAAATTGATAAAAGTACAACACGAAATCAATTTTTTTTACATTATCTTCGACATAATATAAACAGATATAAATATTTACTATACAGTAATTATCGTATTTTATCAATTTTTTTACTATGTATTTATTAATTATTTGCTTTTTATTATTTATAAAACATAAGAGATGAAATATTGGATTTAAGATATTTAATAAATATTAAATATTTTTTTCCATTATGTATAGAAATTACTCAACACAATCCAAAAATATTATTTAATTAATCCTCTATTCATTCAAATACATATGTGAATTAGCACATAATAAATAAAACTAAAAATGATATTTCATAGAATTAGTTTGCATTGAAATCCTACAAAGCCCAGAGCATCTTGTCTACAAATTATTCGAGTATTTTATAGAAATTACTGCAGTGTTGTATTGATACTTTGAACTAAATGAAATATGTAATTTTTTTAGCTTCACAAATACAATCTATGCTATTTTGATTTAAATATGTACTAGTTATAAACAGATATATAAATCCTCTTTTATACAAAATAGGATAAATTTCACCAAGCATACGTAAAAGAATAATTTTATAATTAATAATCCTTCTCTGATCAAAGATTGAAAGATTAATTTCTTAACTTGATAATTATAATTTGCATGGACTTCGATAAAAAAAATTACCTTCCAACAAAATATTGAAAAAGAAAATTAATTCTTGAAAAATTGAGAATATTTAACAATTCTGACTTACAAGTAATTATGTAATAAAAGAGGTAAATAATAAAATTACAATTATTTAAATCCGAAATATAATTTCCATCATTTCATATTAAAAGTTCAAAGATTCAGTCAATGGCGACAAGAACTACAACCCCCCTCTCTCCCTTCAAGTACAAAAGTTTTAGTTTATTTTTACCAATCAGAAAATTGTAATTTTTGTAAAACACACACACAACCATTATATTTCTAAAATTATATCATTCTTAATTACTAACCAAAACATTCTTAATATTTAAATTATATTTAAAATACTATTTATAATCATAAAATTATTACTTTATATTTGTTTTTGTAAGTTGTTTGCAAGAACTTTATGTATATACCTATTAATATTTTCTTTTTTGGTTCAAAAATATTTTTAAAAAAAGTCATGTATATACATCATTATAGAACTGAGAATATCATCTGATTTTTTTTATTGTATTAATTATCAACATCCGGTGTTACAGTCGGTCTATGTGGGCTTTCGAGATTTTTTTATCTTTTTATCATATTTTTTATTATTCATCTAGAAGAAATCATTCTTCATTTTCTATCATTCTTCTTTTTTTAAAAAATAAAACATATTCTTCATTTTGTCGCATAATATTTTTTAACCATTCTTTCTTCCGACGTATTCAAAAAATATGAAAAACCCTTGTCTATAGCTCTGTTATATGCCATTGAAGACGCGTGTAAAAATGGCTTTGATTATTAGAATTGCAGCTCTATTTTATAATATATAATAGAATTGAAAACTAATATATTTCCTTATTAAGGTATCAACATCGATTATTTGTTCAGCTCGTAAAATGTTCTTTTTCATCGCATTTAAATGAAAACATTTTAAAGTATCGAAAAATTACACTTTTAAGGTAGTTTTACATCTGAATTAGTACATTAAATTATTTATAAAAGTTTACACGCATGCACACATTACTAAGTGTACACTGTCAAGGAAATTCGCATAAAATAAAATCTTTCATCACATAAAACTATACAATAACTCATATCCTGGATTAAATACAACTCAAGCATTACCTATAATGAGTGCATCAATTTTAATAAACAACAGTTTTCATTTTAATAATCAATAAATTAACAATACAAATTAAAAGACAGTTAATTACAGGGATCAATTACAAACTGATTATCAAAATTATTAATCCGTAAATGATGTTTTTTTGTTCGTTTTCGACTTATATTGTTCTTAAGATGTCATTTTAATTTATTCCAATTTGGGGTTAATACTAAAATGATTTGTAATTTTAATATTAATACAGAATTGTGTAGCTAAATGTTATTGGTTTTATTTTTAAATTACTTGCCTACATACAGAATATTTTTTTTCGCCTTTTAAAAAAAATTGTTTTAGTGGATAATTTTTCTAGTTGTTACAAACTATAATGACAAAATAATTGAATCACGCTCCTTAAAAATTAGAGTCTTAATTTATAATAAAATATTGCTTTAATATTTCTTAATGAGAATTTTTTTTTCAGTTTTTAAAAATAATAATTTGAAATTTAGCTTGAGTGATGGATATTAAAATAATAAATAAAATTAATAAAATATATCCAAAGCAATAAAAGATATACAAAAAAAACTATAAAAGATATGGATAAAAGCCATAATACAATAAAAACAATAAAAAAGTATGCAAAGAATATTAAAACAAAAATTAAACAATAAAAGGCATTAAAAACTGAATCAGAAACCACGAAAAAACAAATAAAAAATTCAATACATATTTTTAAAAATTATCAATTATTTTTAATGAAATCCAAAAATAATGAAAACGGGATAGTATCATATCTGTTCCTAACGTCTGGAGTTTTTTTTATACCTCTACGACATTTCAGTTTTCTTTAAATATTAAAAAAAATTACATCATATAAAATAATTTTCTTTTCTTATAAATACCACATTTAAGGACAACGGGAAAAGTACACTTTCAAGAGTGCATACTTTATTAAATATCTACAAGTAAGTACTCCAATAAACAAGTGTGTTCAAAAGAGGAATTTTGGTTAAAAGTAATATTTTTACACGAAGCCATAGAAAAATTGCTTGGTACTTAATTTTTTTTAAAAACACATTGTGCACATATATATTAAAAATTTTTTTAATGACACTTACTATGAACTGCGTTATCCTCGCTGCTAGAAAGTTTGGTTAATTTCAAATAATTTTTGAAAAACTGCTCACGTAAGACAAAAAGAAATAAAATCGTGTTTATTGTAAGCTCGTTATGCTCACTACTGGAAAATTTTACTTCACTAAATGTTTTAAACACATTATAAGATCAGGAAAAAGACACCTGTCTTCTAGAATTGCATAATCCAATCAAAGCCGAATTTCCTTTACTAATTTGAGACACAATTTCGAAGTTCTTAATTCTTTTACATATATTTCTATGTAAACGAATCCAAATTCTAAAAGAATACCTTTTATCAAAAGAATTTTTTTATATTTATTTACTGTTATTATTATTATTTAGTTTTTAACACCTGCTTTTGGTATTCTGTGGTGGTTGTTTCTTGTTAAAAGATGATTCTGATATTTCCGAGATCCCCCTTCAACTGTCAAAGTTACGAAAATTCTTGCAGAAGAAAACAGCTGGGATTTTTTTTCCCCATCTGACATTTTTCTGAATATATTACTAAAGCCGTTTTCATTCGTATTTAATTGACAAAGTATCTCTCTCTGAAAAGTATGAGTTTCAATTTAAAAATCACTGTTATTTCATTTAGTACAGAACTAATTCAAATATTAAGTTCGATAGTCTAATAAACATATTTATTATGAAAAAACAAACAAACTGAACTTTAAAATTTTGAATGGAATGGAATTCAATTTATTATTTCATGTCAATTAAAAATTAAATAATAGCAATAAAACAGTTTCTTAAAATTAAATTGCAGGGAAATACGAACGCGAAAACGCTTAAGGCCCTTTTTCCAACCCCAAACTTTTCCATCGTAGCTATTTTTACCATAACGATTCTGAATGGACGGTTTTGCCTACACCGCCACCGGTCAATCATTCTTCCATCAGTTGCTGTCGAACTGGATGCTTTTTTTTAATTTTTTGACGATTCACGTTTCCCGCATCATTTCACAACTTATCCTAATTTTTTTATTTTCAAATTGAAATACATAAAACAAAAATATAAGAACGGTTTTATTTTTTATATTTTGCCTGATATCGAAATTATAGTCTAAAAAGTAGAAAAAAATAATAAATATGTATTTTTTAATTATAATGCAATTATTTTTACAAATAATATATCTAATTTTTTAAAAGGCATTTTTTTCAAATGTTGTTTATACTACAGCTTTTGAGATTTTAACAACTTTTTTTTTGATTATGTATCAAAAAAATTTTGCTAATACTTTAAATTTATTAAAATTTTTAAACCCCCCCAACATTTTGTTTTTTCATATAAAAAAATTTGAGATCTATGTAGTAAAAAAATGATGGAATCTTTTTAAAAAATTAAAATTATCGACAATTTTGGTTTCTATTTTTTTTTACATTCTTATAAATTTTTAAATTTTTTTTCTCTCCCAAGATTAAATAAATTTTATCAAATTGATTCAAGCTTTTCAAACATCCCGAATACCCTCCCCCCCAAAAAAAAAAAAAACATTTTGTTTAAAAAAAAGAAAAAATAAAATTTTCAAAATTTTAAAAATTTAATAAAATAATACAGGCAAAATTAATTTTATTATTTGCCAAGATTATCAGGGATAAAATAATCCTAACATTCGGGGACAAAAGTAGGTTAGTTTACATAATGGGAAAACATGAATAAAAAAATATAAGCGCCATCTATTGGCATAAAAACAAACTCATATATGCTAACCCTAACAGAGAAATTCATCATCTTCAAACATCTGGACTTACTTCCGATATGAACCCAATAACACAGCATTCAAGGTCAAATAATGTGCAACATTATTTTCGGAAATTTGTTTTACTAATGTCATCTATATAGTTAGTGAACTATATTTTTCTGAACAATAGCTATTTATAATGATGAATTGCCTTAGTGTCGAAACGACATCATCGGACGTTCTAGGTATATTTAAATGCGAAAAATCTCTCCTCATTAACTTAAAACCACACAGCTTTTTCTGTGTAATTACCATGGAAAATGATTAAAGGTAACGAAATTTTTTTAAATTCCTTGCAAAAATGGGGAAAGAACAAACTAAACAGGTTACGGTGTCCCATCGACACCGATGGACGTTCTAGTGTTAATGTACAGATCAGAGTGGTGAAACAAGTAAACTAGAAATAAGTTCATACGACAAAGTAGCTTTTTCGTACTTGTTGATGTAATTTAAAGAAGCACTCCAAATATTAGAATTTCTTGTCCATAAAAATACCAAAAAGAATTTCTCAAAATAAGAAAGAATGCTACATTTATTTTAAAGTGAATTTATTATTCTTTCTCTGCCTACTTTTTTCCCTCGAACGAAAGCCTATGAAAATTTTATCACAAGAGTAAGTTTCAAAATACAGCTAAAAATTTGACAATTTTTTTCCTGCATTTTCTTTTAGAATGTACGTAAGTGTTTGTTGAAGCTGATGCAATATAAAAATATTCCGGTTACAAGATGTGTTTTAGGGAACTACTTCTTAGGATAAAATTTTTACCCTAGAAGTAGCTTTTTTTTTTACCTTGAAAAAACTTCCTATTTTTTCTCTTTCTATTCACAAAATTTTTAGTTCATTTACTTGTTCGATTTCTTAAATTTATTGCACCAAATCAAACGGAAGCTTTAGATAATGATTAGAATTTCGTGGTGTCACACACACACAAAATAATTTGATTTATTAGATTTAGTTAATGTATTACATTGTTTAGAAGTTTTTCTTGAAGAATAAATGGTTTAAGTCACACACACCATATTTTTATTGATTAACATTAACAAAATATTTTTTAGATTTATACAACTTCTCTGAGGTAACAGCCTTTATACTGTTAAGAAAAGAAAAGAAATATATATATATATATCTATGAAAATTATAGACACTACTAATGTTTATTTCAAAATCAGAAGTAGAGGTATTTCAAAAATGGTTTCTTGATTCCTTTGCTACTCTATTGTACAAATATGTAAAAGTTTAACATAAAATTGAGCGTGATTGATTTATTTGTTATTAGCATCACACTTCAAGGTATTGGCGAAATGCTTAATGGAACGAAATTCAGATTTACACGTTTAAAACCTACCTCTTGAAACTCTCCCTCAATCATCTTTTCTCGATTCAAAATATTTTTTTTTACAGGAGAAGGGAAGTTTTAATTGAGGGCTTGTGCAAGCAAATATTTTACTTTTTATAAGTACACAAGTTTATAAATAATTCAATAATACTGTCCTAGAAAAATAAAAAAAGGTAAAAGATAAAAATATACATTCCAATTTCTTTCAGTTATAATGTGTACTACAGAATACACACCGATACACACAAATATACAGTTTATGTAACTCTGCTGACAGTTGAGAAAAAAATAACAAAAACAGTCACTAAATACTGCTCTGGCTCTTCAAAACATGTCATAATTCTACTTTTATTTTTATGAAATTCAGATGAATCATTTGTTGGGAACGATTTTCAGTTAAGAACAAACATTACTATATTTTTCTTACTATTTTATTTAAACGATTTAACATCTCTCGCTATTTTGCAGTCTTTTCATCATGCTTACGATTGCTTCATACTGTTGCTCATATGTAGGGAAGAATAATTAAATGTCAGAAAAAAAAACAAGTTTGATTGCGTTAAAATAATGAACTCAATTTTCTTTAAAATATTTAAGTGTTAATTAAAAATAAAATTTTAGTTTTCTCTCTCTTGCATGATAAAGTGAATTCATATAAAAAATTCCAGCAGAACTTGAAACTTATATATTACTTAGTTTATACTACGTTAAGATGCGGTTAACTCACTTAATATGTAGTTTTTAACCATAAATTCTGATCATAGCGTGTTATTAACGGGGTTCCACTTTATATATAATTATATAAACTACTGCATAGTTAGTCATATACATACATTTTAAAGATCTTTGACCTGCTATCTACCGCATTATGATTTACTGCAAATTTCTTCATGCAATATTTTTTTGAATTACTGCATTGAAAATTAAGGGATATGCATAAATAAAATACTCAAATTTGGGAAATTTCATTTGTTAGAGCTAATTAATTAAATTGGTACTTTAAGGTACCGTTAGTTCACAAAGGTCTCAAATATTCTCATTACATGAAAAGATCGAATGAATTTCTTAATGCAGTTTTAATTCTTAAATAGAGAACACTGATATTTTACTACAGAAAATATTCATTTTTAAAGATTATTACATTTTTAAAATTTATTTAATTTTTTTTACACTTAAATTTAGTTTGATGATACTAAAATAAACAGTTATTCTTTTTTCAGTGATACACAGAAATTCGTTACACGTTGTGCATTTTTAGTGAGGTTTCGATTGAATGCTTTTTAAAGCACTGCATTCTGGGGTTAGAAGTGCTGTATTTTCTTAACACATGAACTACTGCACCTTGAGTTTAGTCTCTTGATCGTCATCCTAAGAATCTAACGAAAATTCCAGCAAATAATTTGCTGGGAGTTCTTCATCTGAAAAATCATCCGTTAGTACATCGTAGATTTCAGATGGTAGGTTCTGAAATATATCCAAAGCCTCTTGAAGACAGAGTTTCTTTTTTCCAGACATTCTAAGAAAAGGAAATAATAATAATAATATCCCCTTGAAAATCTCCTATTATTGTTGAATATCAGTTACACATAAAGAAATTAAAATGCTGTCAATTTTGAAATAAGAATAGGTATTTCATTTAATTGTGTGGCAAAAAAAAAAAAAAAAAAAAAAGCTTAGATTTAAAGTTCAAAGTTTTTTAAAACGTTAAAATGAAACAATAAAAAAGCAAAATAAAAAAGTTAAGCTAAAAGATGTGCCAAAAAAGAGCATAAGTTTATTACACGATAGGGATGAATCTACACAACACACACAAAAGAAAAAAAAAACCAAGTTCTGCCCCAACACCTATTGGGCTGTCGGTACTTATAAGTACCATAAAGTTATTCAACTGTAAAATTAATTATATACCCTGTTCACTTAAAAAATAAATAGTAAAATCGTTTTCTAAGGTTTTCCTTAACACATAAAAAAAATAAGACACTTACCTTTAGACATTAACTACTGTTTCAGAACAAAAATGACCATCTTCGCAATCCGATCAAAATGTCAGCTGCTATAAAACTATTCGCCTTCCCCACTAAAAGACTCATTATATAACCCGTACTGTCATATATCTTGAAAGAGTGGATTTAAAAGTGTAATCTTGCTAAGTATAGTCAGAGTATTCGTAAAAAAGGGTGATTCTACGTAATTTTAAATCGAGTGGTACCGTCGGTAGATAAAGGATTAAATTGCAGTTCAGTGGC
The DNA here is from genome assembly GCA_019973955.1 of Trichonephila inaurata madagascariensis. Lineage (NCBI taxonomy): Eukaryota > Metazoa > Arthropoda > Arachnida > Araneae > Nephilidae > Trichonephila > Trichonephila inaurata. The sequence goes on along the minus strand of BMAV01017136.1, from coordinate 47,568 downwards.
ACATAATATTATTTACCAAGCAATCACATTACAATTGTCTTTTAAGCTACAAAAGAAATAAGTAATATTTAAGTACTGAGGACCATAGGCGGTGAATTATAGAATTTTGAGGCTTGGCTAAGTGACAAGGAAGGTACCTTAGTTTGCATGACACCCTTCTCCTAAAACCTTCCTCACCCCGTCAATAAATTTAGATTGAATGACACAACTTAATCAATTTGTTTGAACTTAAATGTAAAATTTAAATTATCAAATCAGTTGTTTAAAACTGTATTAAACTACAATAAAAAATAAAAATAGGTTAATATTTGAAATAAATATTTATTTTATGAAGCAAAATATAAATTTTATTTAATTATAAAAGAAGAAAACAGAATAAATATTTGGTTCCGAGAAAAAAACTACAAAAAATTTATTTAAACTATGTGAATCCTTAGATTGATATGGAAAGCCATTTTTAATTCAGTATAATTTGCTCTTGCAGAATTTATTGGATAAAAACGTTAGTCATTTATTTTAAGTTTTCTGAAATATCAAAGAAAAGTACTTTGTATTTACGTGAGTAAAAGGACAGAAAAAATACATATACGTTAAAAAAAAACTGTCACGGAATTTTTCACAAACATTTACGCTAGCTTTTATTGAAATTCACAGCCTTTAATCTTTGCTTTTTTTATCTTTCTCTTTTTCTATCAAAAAGTTGAGAGCTGAATAAAACTTTCAATACTTCAGATATAAAAAAATATACATATTTCAAAATATTAATTAGTGCGAATAAAAATAAATATATTAGAATCTGATTTAAAAATATTTTGATTCCTTTTTATGCAAGTCGAAAGAGTAAGGAAGGCAAAGTTTTTTCTATACTCAGAGAACCCCTTTTTTAATACACTTTTATTGGTTGAATGAGTTTTTGGAGATCTGTTTCCGGTTGGAAACTTCACCTCCTATTAGAATGTTCGTTAAGGTACATTGCTTTAGCTTACACTTAGCCCAGTACTGTGTTTCAAAAAACTTATGGGTAATTTTTGTTCGAAAAAATTAAAGTAAAATTTTTAAAGAAAAATTACATTAATAAATACTCTTTTAATCAAATTTAAAAAAAATAAGTAGCTTATTTTTTGTGAATTTTTGTTATGTATTAAATGAGGAATTTTGACCTTAAATATAAACTAAAAGAATTTTTTAAAAGAATAATCTTTAGAGATATATACGGCTTTCTTTTAGAATAGGTTTATATTGAAAGGACTATATTTAAAAAAGGGAAATATGATGTTTCATTATATTTAAAAAAAGGGAAATGACGTTTCATTATATTTAAAAAAGGGAAATGATTTTTAGTTAGAGTTCTAGAACTTTTTATTGTTTTTGTTCCTATTTTCTAAGATAGATGTTTTGTGATTTTTGGTTTAATATTTTTATTGCTTTAATTTCGGGCTTTTCGGATAACACATGTAGCACATTTTATACGTTTAAATTTTGTTGAGAGAAGGTTGAATTAAAAATATATTATAAATTTAGTAAATATTTGGTCAGCATTTTATGTTATGATTTTTATGTAAACCAGAAACATTTAATGAATGAGATTCACAATATTTTTAATTAAAATTTTGCATTTCTACGTAATTTTTGTCACATTATTTGATAACAATCAAAAATTTCTCAACTTTTATAAAAAATTTTAACTCTATTTTTGATGTTTATAATACATTAACTTTCGTGATCGATAGTAAAAAGTCCCGTTTTAACTGAGTGGATTTTATATCAAAGATTTACTTTACTCCTTAAAAATATTTTCTATGTAGCTCATTTTGCATATTATTAGTGTAACTAACAAGTATATTTTAGTTCATTCGTGTTTTTTTTTCTCATTTTAATCCTCCCCCAACCCTTTGTTATGTTTTTGACTCGATATAAATTTTGAAAATATTAAAAAAACAAATGGAATAATTCACAAGTCTTGGTTACAATTTTTATTCTGATTTTGTGAATACAGTACTGTTGACTATTTTTTTTGTGAGAAACATGATTTATATTAAATATATTAATGATCTGGTACATATATTACATCTGGCTTGTGTGTTTTTCTATTTTTCTAAGGGCCGCATTCTTTACAAGTTCCTCCATAGGTTTTCCGAAATCTGAAATGTCCCTTTTTGAAGTTCTTGACAAGATCTTTGTTTCCTAACACATCTAATGGTCACACCACAATCTAATGGTCATGTTCACGAGCTCCAGACCGGAGTGTTATATGTTCGAGCTCTAGTACCATTGAACACCCCCGACCAGAGGGAAAGATGCACGTTAATTGTTTCGTTGCTCCATGCTCAATGTCCTCCTGTTGGAGTGTTGTGGAGATTTGGAGAATGGGATCTCAGCTGATGTGTCATCCTCGTCACTTGATGATTGTTCAAAATTACAGGTCCGTCGGGAATAGCCCTCGTGTTGCTCTATAGTCCGAAACTGCCAATCACAACATTTTATTCATTCTTTGTAAGTTGTTTTATAAGTTCCTTTCATTTTAACATCAGGAGAGAGAGAGAAATGGAGCGATGTGTGTTTTATGTCGCCACGACCGTGATAAGAAAGCGTTTCCGACCTTACATTCCCATGTGATTTTCCATCGTCTAGAACCGGGGTTTCCAACACGTGGACTCTTTTTAAAAATTTTTTAAATATCTCAGGTTTTTAAAGTTTTTTCATTTTGAAATTTATTTTAGGGGAAATTATATATATATATATATATATATATAAATCTATACAATGTTTTTATCTGTTAGCTGTTCTTGTTTTAAAATAAATCTTTTTTGATAATAGAAATGTCCTTTAGATTAAAATAGATTTATATTTTATCAAACAGTTATATTTGATTTTTTTATAAAAATTACTTTTTTAATAAATTCCGAATTGCATTATGCATATTCTTTACTATGGATGGTACGTGATTCTCTCTGTGTGTGACTTTCACTTTTCCTCCTCCTTTTCTGTTTGGAGTGCCCAAAAAGCAAGAGGCAGTCAGAGATGTTTTTCATAGTTTAAAAAAATATTCAGTACGGTTAAGATAAAGGGCAATGTATATACTTAATCGTTTGCGAATGACAGTACTATCGAATTTCAACAATGAGTAACGAAAGGTCGATTCAAAAGGAACACGGTAATTTTCAAGAAAATGGCAACTGTAATATTTTAAACATTATTTGATCATTGCATTATTATATTATATAAAAATATTATTATATTATCTATGCCTGTATACATGAAAAATAATGAAAATAATAACAATAATTCATTCTGTTCTAAATTTTCACTATATAAATGTTTTTTTGTTTTCAAAAAAATCTGATATAAAGGTACATATTTTTCTGTGCGGCCCGCGAGATTTTAATGTTTTTCCGAAGTGGCCGGCAAGGTAATTTGAGTTGGATACCCCTGGTTCAGAACAGAGGTCTTCAAACTTTTTTGACCCACGGACCTTTTTTTATAGTCAAAATTTACCCACGGATCCCTTTTTATATTTAAACACTCCTTTTTAAAGTCAAAACTAAAACGAAATCATCAATATCTATTTAAATAGAGAGAGACATTGCCACACAACCTCTCCCTTCAAAATCTAGTTTTATTCTGCTTAATAAAAAATAGTGATTACACTAATCAGCAATAAATTACAAGCGATGCGCTGGATGGCGCCAATGTAGACAAAATAAAAGGAATGTTTTGCTTCACACTCCCCACCTGAACTCTCCAAAGAGTTCACTTAAGATTTTGGATACAAGTTGAACAAGAAAATTTTTCCCTGAAGAACTTAAATCTTTAAGGATAATAAAATAGAAAAGGAATCCCGTTTATATAATTACATGCCTTATTTAGGTGAAAATGGACTCATAAGATTAGGAGGAAGGCTAGAATTATGTAATTTGTCCATTGACGAAAAGCATCCTTTGATATTACCCAAAAATTCCCGGCCGATGCACCATAAAACGAAATCGTTATCAATATCTATTAAAGGTATCTGATTGCCGGAAACCCGTGATTTTGCAAAGCTATAAATGGAAAATATTTAGATATTAGTGTCACTTAGATTAGAAAACGTATATAAAAATGTTTTAAGAATAGTATTATAATAAAAATTATTTAAGTACACTATTTTGACAAAAAATTAACATAGAATAACTCATTTTCAAAATATTATCCTTTTGTGAAAAATGCTTATATTATAATAATATTTTGCCTGTATACAGCTTAGACCTCTGTACAGAGGTTCAACTAGAATTTTCGAAATATATAACTTAGAAGTGTGTTTATCCCTGTTTTACGACAACAGAGGGGAGAAATTTTAAGAAAAAAACGCCGACATTATTTCAATTGATTGTAACTCTGAAAATAATGTGAATTTTTCAAAAATCATAATTGAGCCTCTGTACAGAGGTATGAGCTATATACAGGCAAAATATTATTATAATGGAAGCATTTTTCACAAATGGAGAACATTTTGAAAAAAGTTATTCTAAGTTAATTTTTTGCCGAAATATTGTATTTAAATAATTTTTTTTGTCAAAATGTCCTTATATAAAACAGTTTTATATATGTATTCTAATCTAAGTGACACTAAATATCAGGAAATTATCCATTTATGTGCTTTTTTTAAAATCACGGCTCCGAACGTAGTCGGATACCTTAAATAAAGAGACATTGCCCCACACAACATCTCCCTTCAAAAAATATTTTTATTCTGCTTAATAAAAAATAGTGATTACACTGATCAGCAATAAATTACAAGCGATGCGCTGGCTGGCGCCAATGTAGACAAAATAAAAGGAATGTTTTGCTTCAAAACTTTCCCAAGGATCCCCAAGTGAAAAAGCTACATAAATGCACAAAGTATAAAAAATACAAATTTAAAAAGACATTTTGTTGAAGAATCATTTATTGTGAAATTATATCTTTTATTTAAAAATAGAATAAAAATTAAAGACTGAAATGAACTTGATGAGATGTTATGAGTGTATGTCCCTCAATATTTCTGAGTAGCAACCGCAAATCCCCGAGCACTAGTTTTAGTCAGTTTTTTTTTGTGTGATGAGCATTTGACGGCACTGAATCCACTTTCGAACAAATTGGAAGATCGGAAGGTAGACAACAACTTCTGTACCGTAATGCAGGATATAAAATTGAATCTGTTTTTGTAACCAGAATGTGTGGCACCCTTGTTCAAGCATTGGCTTAAGTCCCTCATTTGTGGATATTTCAATAAGATATTCCTATATTCGTATGGATTCTGTATGTATTTGAGATCTGAGTTAGTCTATGAGCTTCTACACTTATTCGGGAATATCCAAGTGAATTATTGTTATATATTAAAATTTCCACACACACACACACACACACACACAGAAAAACAAAATTGATCAAATTTTTTAAAATTTTATATTAAACCTTGCACGGCCCCCCTGACGTTGTTCAGGGACCCCCAAATATATTTTAATTTTCCATGGATCCCTTGAATAATAACGGGTACCCATAGGGGTCCGTAGGGACCTCTTTGGGAACCACTGGTCTAGAAGTACTCTATTTGTCCAGTAAGTTTGTAACCGCTGTAATAATAAACTGAACTCAGTGGCGCAACGGTCCATGAGGACCAAGGCCTACTGTGCCTATCTCAGTTTTCCTGACTGAGGTGAGCTGAGGTGCATGTGCACATGTATTGGTCAAGTGGTTAGTCTGACGCCAAAGCTGTACTAATACACCCTATGTATTACGTTTACCTGTAAGTTCAGTCTATTTTTAGAATAAAACAAAATAAAAAAATTTCATGCCTTGAATAACATTAATTGAAAAAAAAAACATACTTGCCATCATTATTTAAGAATTCTTTAAAGCTTCATGGCAATCTGTGTATCCTATTCTTATAAAAAATGTCTTATCCCTAGAGGTGAAAACTTGAACTAGTACTTGCCTAATATCTTCTTCGTTTTTAGAATATTTTGTCCTTCTAAAATTTTGTCTGGCCATAAACAAGTGATAGTTGGAGGGGTCTATGTCTGGGGAGTAGGGCGAGCACCACAGTATTTCCCAGTCTAGCCCTGCGAGTTTCAAACGAGTCTCCAAAGTAGCACGCGGCTTGGCATTATCGTGAAGCAGTATGATGCCATTTCATGGTCGGCCTCTTTTCTTGGAGTGCTGTATTTAAATTATCCAATTGCTGACAGTATCTCTCCAAAATTTGCTTTCGTTCGATTTCAAAGGCTTAGAATGTATCGGTCCTCGAATGTCCTACTGTCGCGGATAGAAGGCTGTCGGTGTAAGAGGGTTCGGAGAAGAAGCAGACATGACCTTAAGATATCCAACTACCAAAAAATCATGATTTTTTTTAAAAAATTGACAAATTTTTTATGATTTATTTTATAGGCCATCTTATTCGCTTAATAAAAATACCAAGTTTTTTATTTTCCATTCAATAGAACAAAAACTACAAGTGTTTTAGTAAACTTTACATAAGATGTTAAACATTAAAATGCGTTTTACTCGAAATGTATTTTTTTTCGAAAAGCTCAAACGGGGACAGCGATTGCACAAAAAGTTTTTAAAATAATTTGCTGAAGTTATTTGTGTATGTTCTGTATAACAGTAGACGTGTTTTGACCTTCAGATTTATTAATCACTGTTTTATTTCAAAATTTATGTCTTTTTATGGGAATATAATCACTGTTTTTTTAAGCAATTTCATATAATCACCAAGATAAAGTGCTCTAGTTTTTGTAAAAATTAAAATATCTCTTATCTTGAAGAGGTCATTTGAAACATGAATAACAAAGTAACACAACAAAATTGAAAACATTGAGAATTTGTTCATAAAATTTTTGTTCAAAGCGGGCAAAGTTTATTTTATTTTTTGTACATTTTCACCCATTTTTTCCCATTTTAATAATATTAAAAAAATGTCTGTTTTCAATTTTAGGGTTTTTTCCTTAAAATATACTAAAAGGAGAGGGCACGACTAAGGAAATTCATTTGGGGACGAGACTTTGTGTAACAGTAATACTGCTATAGGGTATTCAAACTAATTAATTCCGCCGAAAGCCAGTCAATCCGAAAAAGCGTTCGACATTCATAATTGCATATATAAAGTTATTTTCTCCCTGATACAACGTCGCCGTGGCATAATCGTCAGAGTATCGAAGTACTATCCAATGGACCGGGGCTCGTTTCGCGCTAGCACCAACTTTGTTTTTCTTTTTTTCTTTCCAATTTATTTTATTTATTTTCAGAATTAAATAATTTTATTTTAAAAAAAAGATTCATTGATTTTTAAATGATATTCTATATAATTATAGTAACTATTTTACTTTTTAAAACACAACACAACTAATACTTATGATAATATTTATAAATAAAAAGTGAAAATAAATCAAATAATAAAAAAATTAAATAAATATAAATAAAAAGTAAAATAAATTAAATTATAATAAATAAAGTTAAATAAATATATGTAAAAAGTTAACTTTGTCTTACATAATTTTTTTTATTACTTACAAGAACCTAGTGATAATTATCATAAAAACATACAAAACAATTTTTTGACATCTAGACACAGTTAATAAAAGAAGAATTACCGCAAGAACAATGTTTCTTAAGTAACAAGGTTATATTGTAAAAACAGGGGTAAAAATGGCAAAAAATTTAAGCAATAATGTAGAAACCAAAATCCGTTATCCTACTGATTTCTCATTTTATTAGAGCACACACACACACACGTTCTTTGTTTTAAAAAAAAAACTTGTATCTAAACACAGAAAACACCTGCCTTATAAAAACAGCGCTTCTTCTTTTGATCAAAATCGTTTGTTAAAACGAAGTAAAATCTTTAAACAGGTTTGCTATAAGGAATAATTTTAAAAAGTAAAATCTACCATTTAGGATTTTAATGACGAAGTAATTGATAGCTATAGTCCATATATTAGTTGTTTTTGTGTTTTACAAAAGTAAAATAGTTACTATAATTATATAGAATATCATTTAAAAATTAATGAATCTTTTTTAAAAAATAAAATTGTTTAATTCTGAAAATAAATAATAAAATAAATTGGAGAGAAAAAATAAAAACAAAGTTTGCGCTAGAGCGTATCGAACCCCGGTCCATGGGATAGTACTTCGATACACCGACGATCATGCACAGCGACGTTGTATCAGGGAGAAAATAACTTTAGGATAAGCTTAGTATGAATGTCGAACGCTGTTTTCTCGGAATTGACTGTCTATTCGGCGGAATTACATTGGGGTTTGAATACCTATAGCAGTAAGTTGGAGGAAGGGGAAGAGAGGTGAAAGGCCTCTCACCCCCCATGGCCTTATCCCTCAGAATTGGGGTGGAACCGAACAAAATCGTACTGCACCTGTATGGTGCTAAATCTATGGCTAACGACAGTCGTACAAATAGCCCATTGCCACGATGAATTTCGTGGGCCTTGATCTGATGTTACTGTCGATCAGGCGCCATAAGTAACAACAAAGCCTTTTGGAACGGACAAAACATTCCGGTACATCTAATTTATTTACAAAACTCACATTAGTTTGTAGATTAGATAAAATTTCATTGGGTATGTTTATCCATGCACAAATCTCTCTTTTGGAAATAATTTTTTTTCCTAATGGGGTTGCGCATTGGTATTTAACCTTTGCAGACCTAGTACATCCTCCGGAAGTTGATATCACTTTTTAGCGAGGCATCATATAGGCGATACCAATCACCACAAGTAATTTTAACGTCCAGTTTCCTAACTAATGGGAGGTACCTGAGTTCTTGACGATGTGAACCTGTACTAGGATTTAATTTTGCCCAGAGCACCCAAGCCAAACAGGCACTCAAGAGATCTTTTACATGTCGTATAGACATGACCGTTGTTGGACTTGGGCCGGGGTCGAAACCGCAACCCTGTCTACAGAAAGCCAGCGATAAACCAACCACGCCACTCAGCCGGCTCCTTTTGGAAATAATAATTCTTACTATAAAAAAAGTGAAAAGAATACTCTATTTTCAACAAATAAATCTTTTAAAACACTTACCGGATTTCCGGATACCAGATAAATATAATGAAATTGGATTAAATTGCATGAAGTGATTTTTCGAAACACTCCCATATTTTTTATCCTTTTTTTTCATTATTTAATCTTTTAAAAATCAGTTTTCTTTTACATAGAATTTGATTTCTCAGAATAAGATTTGAAAACTGTACATAAAAATTAATAATCCAAAGGTACATTTAATCATTTAAAAATGGCATTTGACTCAAGAAATCAATTTTAAAATGAATTTGTCGTTTTCAGAAAAAAAAAATTGCGTGTAAAAACAATAAGTTTGAAAAAAAAATTAAATTTTCCCTCTCATTTTCGTAAAATAATCATTTTCGAAATGTGAGTATAATGTAAATTTAAAAAAAGCAAAAAAAATGCTTTTAAACAAATTTAAAATTGGTTATATTTTATTTAACGGGGAAAACAAAAAATTTTTATCCTTTAAAACCTTTGAAATTCATTTTTATACGATTTTCAACTGTGAGATACTCTTTCTTTAATAAACACACATTACTTTTTCCCCTAAGCTGTATAGATTTCTTATTTTAATCAAATAACTCTAATAGATTTCAATTAACGCGGTTATTCTGAAGTCTTTGGTTTTAGAACATAGATGATACTTCGGAAATGATTCAATGTTAGTATTTTAAAGAATAAAAGAAGAAATGTGTGGTCGGAATTAAAGTTTTTGCATTTATGATGTACAAAATCGAAGGCTATTTTATTCCTATAAGGGTATTTAAAAGTACACACTCGAACATTATTATACTATATGATTCATTAAGTAGAAATCCTTTCAACGTTCTTCCTTTTACGCAAGAGCTTATTTTATTCTGGCCTGCTTTATGGTAATATTCCACTCTACGTAATATTAAAAATGTAACGTACAACTGATATGCTTCAAAACAATAAATTTCTTCTATAGAGCATTAAAATTTTTTCTCTCGTTATAAAATTTAAAACAGATTTCCTTTGGTCTTTTTCCGAGTACCATTAAATTGTGTCATCTGATTAACATTGAACCATATATTTCCTTTCCCATGCAAAAGATTTACTTAATATTTTAAATGTAAGATAGAAAAGAAACATCCGATTAATTAATCTACAAGATAGTATTTTTCCGATTTATTAGAGCGTTTACATTTCGCTGAAATGGTTCAAGTTTCAAAACAGTTGAATTAAAACAAGAATATTTTGTGGAGAAATTCAAACTTTGTTTCAATATAAATAATGACAAAACCTGAAAAGTAACTTAGTAATAGATATCTTAGTTCAGTTATATATAGTTTGAAAAAACGGGTGGCATTTGTTTAATTTATGAATATCTAACTAATTCGAAATATCTAAAATTTTCTTTAGCTTTTCTTATAGAAATTCAGTGTGGAGTGTGATGGACGATGATGTGACATCTACGGGACATTGGACTCATTTACACTGCTAGCCACACAGAACGCAACACTAAGAAAGACCAGAGATATCACCGCGACATTTACTTGCCAAATAACATGTTGTACAAAGATCAAACGATTAAAATCTTGTGCCGCGTGGATGATGACAAAATCAGTAGTTAATGCAGCCACCATTGTTGGCCATAACCGCTGCCAGACGCCTCGGCATAGAATCCAAGAGGTTTTGATGTATTCTTAGAGTACAAAAGTCCGTGCGGTTTCCCCATTTTGCTAAAGTTGATTTGGTGTAGCAGTGGGTGGTGTATCTAGGGCCAGCCGTTGTGCAAGCATGGGCCACCCGTTTTTGATTAGCGATAGATCGAGAGAACAAGCAGGCCAAGGAAGCAATTCAATCTGATGGGTAAAAAGAACTTGAACATTGCGTGTAATGTGTGGTCGTGTATTATCTTGTTGGAATATGGCTGATGGTAAGCGCTGAATGTACGGGAGGATCACGGTCTCCAACACCTCAGAGATGTAGCGCTAGCTATTCAGTGTACCCGCAATGCGTACTAGATGGGTGCGGCAGTTAAATCCAATGCCACCCTAATCCATGATACCGGATGCAGGACCAGCATGGCGATTTATAGCTCAACAGTTCAGTAGCCTCTCACCACGGTGTCTCTAAATTCGAATCCGACCATCGTGGTGTTGCAGGCAGAAGCGGGATTCATCAGTACACACAATGTAGTTCCCTTCTGTTGTCCATGTCCACCGTTCATTGCACCATTGGCGGCACAAACGCCTGTGGTTTCCAGTCAAGGGTAAACGAAGCAATGGATGCCTTGCAAACAATCTAATCTTCTGCAAACGGCGTCGAATGATACGAAATGACACAGAATAATGCGTAACAGACTAAATCTGTTGTGCCATGGTTCGTGATGTGGTGCGCGATCCGCCACTGACATCCTCACAATCCACCTGTATTCACGGGCAGTGGTACAACGTGATCAGTACGTCGTTTCTTCCTGAATCCAATGATGACACATCTGCATCACTGTTGCTTGGTTTCGTCCAACACGAGGAAGGATTTTTCTGAAGGATTATCCGCAATCTCTACAGGCTACTATTCTTCCTCATTCGAATTCAGAAACTTAGTCAAAAACTCTCGATGTCTTCCACAAGGCATAGGTAAACAAATAAACCGCACGAAAAAACAATTGCCGTACTTCCAATCACCAATCTGTTCTCCTTTATATAGCGCTTGAGAGTAGCACTACGGTCACCAGTGACGTATGTCTACGCTATAATGCTAATGATTTGCATATTTCTCCGACGTCAACGCATGATTTAAATGTGCATGCTTCCTTCAGGGAGTTGCATTTTGTGTGGCCTGAAGTATATTTGGAACATTAATGAATCTTTCTGTTTCCTTTAGTGAAGATCAAAGGATATTTGATGCCTGGTGAAGGTTGATGCCTGCTATGTGGTATATACCCGAGGATGCTCAGTAATTGCTGCCCTACTCAGACGTATCTGAAAAGACCATTAGCCACTTATTCATGGATGTCATCTATGTCGTAAGATCTGTCACTGTAACGCTAAAGATGAAAGGTGCATCAAACGCGAGTCGCACAGTTATCACAAAGATGACCCTTTCATGGATTGGCTCTCATTTATTACCGTACTCTACCTTGTATTCCGATGCCTCTTTGAAACGCCAAGTGACTTCTCAGGGACAAATTTTGACAGAAGAGAAATTCCACTCTTACAGACTGGCTGTTGGCAAAATATTGGTCTCGTCTGCTCAATAATCAAAGACGTGCTCAGCTTTCTGCTCTAGCTAGGGTGGAAGGTGTGGCATGTTTCGAGTCATCACCGGACATGATTACCTACAAGCCCATCTAGCTGATCCATCGTTCTGTTGTCTCTGTAAATCCGGGCCAATGACTGGAGAGCATCAATTCGATTGCTCCGCTCTACTTCATGTTCTCTCGCAAGACAACTGTGGAGTTCTCCTCCCTGCAAGAGCGACATCTGCTTTATATTGGACTGCAAGACGCCTTATGTCCGAGAGGAAAATTATTACCGTATATCAATTGAAGCACCATGAATAATTCTTGAATAATTGAAGAATAATTCTTTTATTGCAATGATGGAATAAAAAAAATTAAAGCATGACAATGGAATATTCATTACAATTTTTTTTAATGTTACTATTTTAATTATACAAAAAATTATTTTAACAGTTATGAGTACATGAGTATTTTAGATTTGATACATATTGAAGACAATATAAAAAGGGATTTTTGATCTTCAAAATCTCTCTACGAAATCTAATGGAGATTTCCCAGATAGAAGATAAAAAGGGATTCTTGTATCTTCAAAACCTCTTACGAAATCTAATGGAGATTTCCCAGATAGAATATAAAATGGATTCTTGTATCTTTAAAAACTCTATGAAATCTAATGGGATTTTCCAGATAGAGGATAAAAAGGGATTCTTGTATCTTTAAAACCTCTCTATGAAATCTAATGGAGATTTCCCAGATAGAAGAAAAAAAGGGATTCTTGTATCTTAAAACTTTTCGATATCTAATGGAGATTTCCAGATAGAAGATAAAAAGGGATTCTTGTATCTTTAAAACCTCTTTATGAAATCTAATGGAGATTTCACAGATAGAGGCTAAAAAGGGATTCTTGTACCTTTAAAATTGTTCTCTATGAAATCTAATGGGGATTTTCCAGATAGAGGATAAAAAGGGATTCTAGTATTTTTAAAACCTCTCTATGAAATCTAATGGAGATTTCCCAGATAGAAGATTGAGTTTTGATGTAGTTATTGTACATGTTACAACACAGCTCCAAAAGAAGCTTTGTAAGGCTTTACAGGGCTTGTAAATCTCCAAACACAGTGGCAACCTGGAAAAGAAATTACTTACAATTAGTCTTTATCGCATAACTTGAATCTTATATGTTATTTAGGCACAAATGTATAATCTCATTTTTATCATTCAAATGTTCAATAGATTCTTCAAGAAATAAATATTCTCAACTCACGAAATAAAGATTTAAATGTTCGATATAGGGTTGTCAGAAAATATAACTTTTTATGGAATAAACTTTCGGAACCTCTAAGGGAAGCATAAGTTAGACCGGTACTATTTTAAGGGAGATTCTTTAAAATATTTCATTGGAGAAGAGGTGTACTGTAATATAAATAATTTGACGTATCAGCAAGGATGTGTGAATGAAGTGAATTCTGAATGCTCATTGGTTCCGCAAAAAAATTACTTTATTAGAAGTTAAAGCATATTTATGCAAAAAGTTCGTCGACTTTTGCTAGATTTTAAAATTACTCTGAAGAAAATGTACAAATATTATTTTGTTTTCATTTAAACGTAAATGTCTGAATCTGATTAAGGAATTTCTTATACACTTTTAAAAGTATGCCTTCTTTTTCTACATGTTGTTGCAATTTGTGAATCTGTGTGATTCACTGAGTTGCTGTGATGATCTCAGCCAATACTGCGTCCTCTTGCCACATACCGTAAAATCCGACGTATAACGCACACTTTTAACACAAAAAATAGATCACAATTTACGGGTGCGTGTTATACACTGGATATAAAAATGAGAGCTTTAAAATTAAAAAAAACTAGCAAAGCAAAAAAGTAGGCTTTACATACATCGAAATACTGTTTATGTAAAAGAAATGACATTCCTTATGAACTCAAAGGGTTGTACTAGAAATAACTATTTTTCTAAAGAGATGGAATAATACCTCCAATAAATGACTTCAAAACAAAAGAAATGTACACGTACATTTCAGGTATTCTTCGTAACAAAGAAGGGACGCGTTATGCAGTGAATATACCTAAAATTAAAATTGCAGCTTGAAAGTATAGGTTCACTTTATACGACGGATTTTACGGTATTTACTCAAATTTCATCCAACACAAATCAACACACTTTTTGTGTTCTAGAAAAAATATACATTTTTTACCGGGTAACTTAAGTTTGTTTTATATAAAGGAGGCTATCAAATAAGTTTATTTCTCCAAAATGGCAAAGATAATTAACTTAATATTTTCATTTGCAGAAGTACAGATATCGAACACAAAAAACAGAACAATAATTGAAACTCTCAAGCAGATAAAAACAAAATGGCATAATTTTTCAATAGTATAAATACTTACGAACAAAAGTTTTCTTTTTTTTTAAGCTTCATATACGTTGTTTCTTTTGCACTTTAATAAATACAAAAATAGTAAAATAATTTAAGATTACAATTATAAAATAAAATTTCAAATGAATGAATGAATGTATAAAAACATCAAAAACACTTGAAACGTAGAGGCACTACAAAAATCTATGAAATGAACTATAAACATAATATAGTTTAGCCAACATTATAATTATCCGTAATTATAACGCTTAACAGATTTGTACAATTTATTCACACAAGAGCACATTTTTTAGTTATTTCAGTGATTAAAGTAAGAAGAGAGTTATTTGGCCTTCTTTTGTTTCATTACATTATTTTACTTTGTAATTACTAGTCCTTGTAAAGCCCTTAAGTTGCAAGTCTAGTTATTTTCTTCACATTATTCTTTAAAATTAAGTAAAGAAAAAATGAATACTCATTTGCTTTTAAATAACAATTCCCTTTTCACTTCTTAAGTATGTTACTTTATACAGATATAGACTGTTAAAAAGTAAATTATCTTTATTCATTGTTAAGAAAACGCGAAGTGTGAAGAATGTGATCAAAATATCTTTCACATCTAACAGAAGTTGAAATAATTAGTTCTTTTTACTCCACTATCCATTTTGGATAAATTGATACTTTTTATAAATTTCTTAATGGAGATTCAAGTACAGTAGCAAGCATATTTTATTTCCGCTCTTAATGTTTCGATCAATTTTTTTAATGAATTGAAAATATACCATTTTAAAGCCATATCGTATTTGAAAAAGAAAGGCCGAGACATTTTTTTCTTTATGCCTTACAAATTCAACCTAACCCTATTTTCTATTTTCATTTTTCGTTGTGGTGTTTTGTAGTAATCAAAATATTCATTGTGAGAAATGATGATTACTTTTAGCAACGATAGTTTGTTAGTTTAGTGACAAAATTATTCTCCGAGTCTTTCAATTATATTCTTGACGAATATAAAAAGGAAAAATATGAACACATAAATAACTAAATAAAACGAAAAATAATCATCAGATAAAAGAGGAAAACAAATGAAGTAGAGTTTTAAAAGTCGAAGAATAAACGTAATTTTTTTTAAAAGAAAAATTTTTTCACAAACATGAAAATGAATGAAAATGTTTATTTGGTATTTTGTAAAATTCGTGAGTGAATATTTACATCGCACTGTTCAGCTACTCGAGGGTTTTTGGCAACGGACTTCGTAATTTTAAACCAGGGTCAAGAGATGAGGACTGCACCCCACTCTCCTAACTAACACAAATGGGAAGACGTTTGAGCTCTAGACAGATTTTACGTGCATCGCTTCCCTAAACGACCGGTCTTCTGTGGCTCAAACTCATGACATGCTCTGCATTGGCAAGCCATGTACTTCGTTTCATTTATGTCGTCAAAAGAGTTACGATAGTACATTATTGCAAGCTCTCGCAGAAAAATATCACAGCGATTGCCTGGACTGGAATCGTGGCATGTGAACAAAGACGTTGTCTCTTACGAAGAGTTATTACTAATCAACGGACTTTAATACTCAACTTTCCAGGAAGGTGCAAGAGCTGTACATTTATCAAAATCTGAGAACTTTAATCAAGGAGTGTTGGACAATACATCTTCAGTGATGAATTTAACTGAAAATGAACGCCAAGAATAAATTTAGCGAAAAAATTAGAGCCACATAATTCTTGTAAATTACAGTTTGACGATTTGGGCATTGAGTTGGAACAGTTGTATAACTTGAACAATGGGGATGGGTCCGCCGTCAGGTGGACAGATGGTACCTATCTTGTTTGCTTAAAAATAAATCCAAGCTTAACAAATAAAAATAAAAATTCGACAGCAATTTAAATATTTTAAAATTTTAATAAAGTTCGAACATTTTCGTTTCTTGAAAATATTTGCCTTAATATTAAAAAAATCGTTTGCTCCAAAATCTGACATCGGTAAAACCTCTCAATAATTTTCTTCAATTAAAATTTTGGGAGAACTTTTTTATATCTTCTAAAGATTTAAAAGAAATTTAGAAAATCAGGTGATTATAAAGTTTAAAGGAAACATGTTAAGTTTTTAACTTATATGTGTCTAAATTATTAGTGCTATATACTGTTGCCAATTTAAGAATATTATTACCGTTAATAGACTAATAAAATCCTTTTATCTATAGTCACACTTACAACTTGCGTTCATTCTCTTCTGTATTTATAAGAAAAAATTATAACTTTTTAAATTGTTGTTGATTAAAATTATTGCTATAAATTTTTAATAAGCGTAAAATTGTAGATTTAAAGTGAATATTAGTTATTAATACTTTTTTTTACTAATAAAAAGCATTTTGAAATGCACAAAAATTCTTTTAATTAAATATTTCGATTAAATAGCATTTTTTCATCTTTATTCTAAATATGGATATTAAACCTTTACTTTTTGCTTAGTTGAGTTTATTAACTGTAACGAATATTTACATTGGAGGATTAAATATCTTTTTGTGTGATAAGGCATGATTAAGTTTTCAAAGACTGAAAAGTTTTCAATTACTTAAAGTAATAACTCAGGGAATTTGTTTGATATGGTAATCCGTTATAAAATTTTATCTCATGGTAAGAATGAAGCATAAAAATTAAATAGAGAAAGTAAGAGGAATGTACGTGGGTGAATCTAAGGTGGGTGTGAGAGATAGGAATTTAAGTTCTCCATAAAATAGAACAGTTAAATGTATAAGAATTATAGAATATAAAATACTCTTTATTCTGTGGAGGTGTGAGACATAAAATTTGTGTTAAAGGAAAGGAAAGACTATGACAAAGTGTTTATTTTTAAATACCTTTTAACATATTTTTATCCAATTTTTGAAAAATTAAAATATGTTCTGTTTAAAATATAAGATATATTAAGTTCAGCTTTTCCATGAAGAAGCAAAAATTTAGAAAATAAATTAATATGATACTTTTATTGTTCAATTACTGAATTTTCGTTTTAAATACAAAAATAATTATAGTTTTTAAGTTTAAATCAAATACGTCTTGGATGAAAATGCAGTAAAAAGTTTGGTAATAGAAAACAGGAATATTTGAATATCTTTCTTTCATCAAATATCAATTATGGTTTCCATTTTAATTAATAAAAGCATCAGATCACATTCTGCGCAATAAAAGTTACGAATACTCACCGAAAAATTTTCCATAAGAATCTCATTAAAAAAAGAAAATTTATAATGATTTTTACAGCCAATTATTCGATTTTAACTTATGAAACATTTCAATGGAATAAAAAAATTTCAGCTTTTAAAGCTTAACTTCTTAAAAACAAACTTTTACTTCCTTAAAACTTCTACTTCGCGTACCAACAAACAAATTTTCAAAATTTAAATGTTTAGATTCTTGTGTCGAAACTGGTCAAATAAACTGTATAGAAGGAACCATAAGATAAAACACCTGTTTGTTTAATACCAAGCAGAGTCTAATTTTTAACTCCACTCTCGAGTTCAGTGATATATAATTAAAAATGTATATTTCAAAGCGAACTTAATATTACATCACGAACAAACATGAGGTCGATAAATAACAATAATAATAAAAATATGTTCAGAAAAAATTAAATAAAACCCTTAAAGGTTTTGGACACGCCGGAACCGTGTTTTTCAAAAGCCGAAAGGATAAAATGATTTGGGGGGTGCCCTTGTTGGGAATCGTTAAATTGTTTTAAAAAATTTTTTTAAAAAAAATTATTTAAATAAAAGTTTTTTGGAAAAATTTCCCCCTAAAAAATTTCCAAATTTTCCTCCTTTTGGTGGGCCCTTTTTTAAAATTAATATTTTGCCGTTTTTAACTCAGACCCCTACGAGGCTAAACCCCAAATTTTAAAATTGCATAACTCGGAAGTGGGTTTTTATCCATGTTTTTAAAAAACAAAAGGGGAAATTTAAAAGAAAATACGCCGATAATTATTTCAAATGGTTGTAACCTGAAAAAAATTTAATTTTTAAAAAATTATAGTTGGGGCCTCTTAAAAAAGGTTTGGGTTTGAACCCAAGGAAAAATTTTTAAAAAAAGAACCCCTTTTACAAAAAGAACTTTTTAAAAAAAAGGGACTATTTTAAATGTTTTGCCAAAATATTGTATTTAAAAAATTTTTTTTGGCATAATGTCCAAAAAAATTTGGGTTCATTATTCAAATCTGGTGACACTAAATATCATGAAATTCCATTTATGCGTTTTTGGAATCAGGGTTTCCCGGGAACGTAGTCGGTCCTTAAAGTGGGTCAATGGCACAATGGTTATTACGTAATGTAGAACAATTAATGACTAAGGATGGTTATGTGTGTGGACGTTACTATGTCTTTTAAATCCAATCTTAATCCTTTATGAAAAAATTGTTTAGTTATTCTATATTCTTCAGAATTTACCTAAAGTAATGAGAACAAAAAAATAAAAAATGCTTAAATATCCAGATAATAATGTCTAATATTATTAATTCCCCCCCAATATCTTATCCCTTATATTTTAGAGTAATCTTAAAATACAAAACAAAAGTATTGTTATAGATTTACAGGGGGAGGAGAAGCAGCCGACGATTCATATTATTTAAATAATAGCACATTTATAAATAGAAAAGGACAAACAGATAATTACCTGATGACACAAAAAAAAAAAAAAAATTTTTTTTTGTTTTTTTAAAAAATTTTAAAAAAAAACCCCCCCCCCCCAAAAACCCCCCCCCAAAAAAAACCCTTTTTTTTCCTTAATTCCCCCCCTTTTTTTTAAATTTTTTTTAAAGGGGGGGAAAAAAAAAAAAAAAAAAATTTTTTCTTTTTTTTCCCCTTTTTTGGGGTTTTTTCCCCCAAAAAAGGGAAAAAATTTTTAAAAAATTTTTATTTCCAAAAAAAAAAAAACCCTTTTAAAAAACCCCCCCAAAAATTTTTTTTAAAAAAAATTTTTTTTTAAAAAATTTAAATTTTTCCGGTTTTGGGAAATTTTTTAAAAAATTTTTTTTTTTTTTAAAAAATTTTTTTTTTCCCTTTTTTTTAAAAAAAAAAAAAACCTTTTTTAAAAAAAACAAAAATTTTTTTTTTTTTAAAAAACGGGGTTTTTTTTTGTTTTAAAAAATGAAATTTTTAAAAAAAAATTTTTTTTTTTTTTAAAAAAAAAAAAAAAAAGGAAATTTTTAAAAAAAAAATTCCGGGAAAAAAAAAAAGGGGGGAAAAAAAACCCCCCCGGGAAATTGGGGGAAAAAAAAGGGGAAACCCAAAAAAAAAATTTTTAAACCCAAATTTTAAAATTGTTTAAAATTTTTTTTTTTGGGGGTTTTTTTTTAAAACCGGGAAAAATTTTCCCCCCCAAAAAAACCCTTTTTTAAAATTTTTAAAAAAAAAAAATTTTTTTTTTTTTTTACTTTTTTTAAAAAACCCGGGGGTTTTTTTTTTTAAAAATTTTTTTTTAAAAAAAAAAAAAAAATTTTTTTTTGGGGGGGGAAAAAAAAAAAAAAAATTTTTAAAAAAAAAAACCCAAAATTTTTTTTCCCCCCCCCAAAAAAAAATTTAAAAAAATTGGCGGTTTTTTCCTTTTTTAAAAAAATTTTTTTTTTTTTTTTTTAAACCAATTTTAAAAAAAAAAAAAACCCAAAAAAAAAAATTTTTTTTTTTCCCAAAAAAAATTTTTTAAATTTTTTTAGGGAAAAAAATTTTTTTTTTTTTTTGGATTTTAAATTTTTTTTTTTGGGGGAAAAAAAAAACCCCCCCCAATTTAAAGGAAAAAAAAAAAAAAATTTTCCCCAAAAATTTTTAAAAATTTTTTAAATGTAAGTAAAAAAATAGTTGAAAGTGTCATGAAAATATTCTAAAGTGAGTGAATATTAACGTCGCACTGTTCAACTACACGAGGGCTTTTGGCGACAGACCACGTAATTTTTAACCGTCAAGTGACGTGGACGACACCTGAGCTGGCACCCCCTAACCTAACTACCACACCAACGGGAGGACATTTGAGTTCTCGACAGATTTAACGTTCATCCCTCCCCTACACGGCGGGTCTTTAGTGGTACTGCGCTCGAACTCGTGACAAGGCCAGCCACGATCCGATACCTTGACTACTCGGCTACCGCGACCTGATAATATTCTAAGGAAAAAAAAAGTTTTGTAAGGTAAATGTTTATATATTATTTTACTTCTTTACCAGAAAAATCATTTGAAAAAGCGTAAACGTTTCTTATTAAAAAGTTTAGTTTAAACTGAAGATTTCCTAAATGAAAATATACATCTATTATATTTCTGAACAGATATAAAAATAATAAATACATTTAGAAAAAAAATCATGTAAAACGTCGTGGAAAAAAAACAAAAAACTGATACTCCTTTTTCCCAAGGGGGAAAAACTGTTTAGCATATTCAATAGAATTTTTGCTCATTTACTTTTAGAGGTTAAAGATTCTGTATTTTTCACTATTTTTTGGTATGGCTTTTTGTAATAACGCGAATAAGAAATTTAAAAAAATAACATAGAAAAGAAATCCGCAAATACACATGAAAAAGAATTTATTTTGTTATCCTTAAAATGCAAATCATGTGACATATTGTTTGTAGTCGGAAAAAAATGCTGGTATAAAAAATTCCATCTTTTCGCTATTAATTATTAGTTTTTTATCAATGAAATCTCTCTAGAGGATTCCTGAAATAAATTCATGTTTTTCGCACCGTCGATTTAAAGGAAACAATTGAAAATAAAAAACTTCCTGGTTGAAAAGAACTTGATTTAAAAAGATAACATTTAATATCAAGAATTCGAATTAATTTTATTTCCTATAATGCTAAACTAAAAATAGAAAGTCATTGTTAAATAAATGGCATGAAATTTTTATTACTGGGAACAAGAAGAGTGATAAATGAATGCACACACACAAACATATATCCATATATATAAAAATAAATGTTTGTATATAGACCTCTCTTCACCCCAATGCCATTCAACCAATCATTATGAAAATTGGTATGTATATTTATTTTTTTTGGAGAAGGTTTTTGTGTTATCTTCTTTGTAACAGCTCCCCACCAGGTGGCACTACAGCATATTAACTTCTACACCGTTTAGTCAATCGCCAAGTTGCCAACAGGGTCACCAAAAATGATGCCAACTTGGCTCTATCGCCAACATTTCGCGCTGTTACCATTGAATCACCGTTATAATGTAAGGAATGGTGTTGCTTGCGAATAATTACAATTTTAACATAAATTAAATACAAAAGAAAGTAATATTAATGCATCACACATCCAGATATAAATTATTTACACTATTTTAATCCTCTAAGCGGTCTGCACTTAAAGTCTTTCCATTCTGGAGATGCTCCAAAAATGCACCGCACATATTTTTTTGCTTTCAGGTGGGGTTCTCAAAAGCGGTTGAGCCATATGTTTTAAGAATGCGGCTCGGACGCTTTTAGGAATCTTAACGAAAGGCAGAAAAAGCATCTCTGGAATGGCGGAATTTTACAGTACAGACCGCTACTGGAAGTTAAGCATTCATTACTCAAACTTTGTAACAATATGTTACTTTTGCTGCGCAGACATCAGTTCAGGAAAGCTGTTTTCAAAAATCGACCAACAAGAGGTTACGGGGCGTTATAAATAAAAAAAATTCTTTTTATGAGTTATTGGACCTACAGGCCTAAAATTCGACAAATATGATTTGTTGCACAGCTGAGATATGCAAAAAGCAATTTTTTGTTTAATTTGCAAGAAGATTTAGATTAAAGAATAAATAAGTTTTTAATTAGTTAGTTTTAACTAATTAAAAACTTATTTATTCTTCAATCTGTTGTTTTGCTTAATTTTTCAATTCCCCCGAGCGAAGAACGAGTATATCAGCTGGTATATATCTAAATGAATAAACAAAAATGTTTAAATTAAATATGTTTGGATTGTTTTCTGTCAAAGCTTGAGAGGGGAGGAATAAACTATAGACGAAACAATAAAGTAGAACACAGAGAAACTTCATTAATACCTAACAAAATCCATTTGTTTTTGTTAACTTGTGGAGTTCAGTTGAACATAAACAAAACAACATATTTCAAAATGAATCGAAAAATGAACTAATCACGAAAACATACAAGTATACAATTAATAAAAAATTGAGTCGCAAAGTTTGATTTATAGTGCTGTACCGGCCTACACCACAAAAACTGCCAGATTTCATTTCAAAATGCAAATTTGTGTAGATTTTGTTCATCAACTTTTTCTAATAGATAGTTGAAATAATTATCACCCTTAATGCGTGCAACAAATTTAATTCTATACCAGCCTTTAAGGGTAGTACAACAAAGTACAACAAAAAGCACATCATAGTTTTTTTTGTTTTGTTTATTGAAAGGACTTTGAAGCATTAAAATATATTTTATTATAATGAAAATGTTTATGATAAGGAAAGAAGACCCCTAATTGATTAATTTTAAAACACAAAGTTACATTTCTTTGTTTTATCCTTTTATTAAAGCTGGGTGGAAGGTGATGACTATATTCACTTTCAATGAAATTTTTATTGCGTGAAGGGAATATTTACGTCGCTCTGTTCAGCTACTTGAGGGCTTTTAAACCATGGTGTCAAGTGAAGATGACGTCACCTGCTCTGGCACTCCCCTCTCCTAACTACAACACCACAACAACGGGAGGACGTTTGAGCTCTCGATATACACTGCTGGCCACCGTAAAGGCAACACAAGAAACACAACAGATAGTACAACAAAATTTATTTTGTAGATAACATGTTGACTAAGTATCAAATGATTAAATTTACAGACTTCTGTGTAGTGTGGTTCCTGCCAGAATCAGTAGCCAGAGTAGCCGCCATTGTTGGAGATCCCCACTGTCACACGCCTCGGCATTGATTAAAAGAGACTTTGGATGTGTTCTTGGGGTACAGCAGACCAAGCAGCTTCCACACGTTGCCAAAGTTGATCTGGTGTGGCAGCTGGGGGTGTAATCTGGGTCAATCGTAGAGCAACCATGGACCACATGTTTTCTATCGGCGAAAGATCCGGAGAGCGAACCGGCCAGGGAAGCAATTCAATCTGGTGACTAACGAAGAACCTTTGGACAATGCGTGCCTCGTGTGGTCGTGCATTATCCTGTTGAAATATGGTTGTGGCAAAGCCCATAGGTAAGGAAGGACAACTGGGTCCAACACCTCGGAGATGTAGCGCTGGCTGCTTAAAGTACCGGCAATGCGTACTAGAGGAGTGCGAGAGTGATATCCAATACCGCCTCATAACATAATACTCGGTGAAGGGTCAGTGTGGCGGTGCATAACGCAGCTGTTCAGCATCCTCTCTCCACGGTGTCTCCAGACTCGAATCCGACCATCGTGGTGTTGAAAACAGATACGTGACTCGTCAGAAAGGACAACTTCATTCCATTCTGCCACCCACATCCTTCTTTCATCGCACCATTGGCGGCGGAGAATTCTGTGGTTGTGCGTCAAGGGTAGACCAAGCAATGGACGTCTTGCGGACAGGCCACTCTGCTGTGAACGGCGTCGAATGGTACGCGCAGACACTGAATGATGCATTACAGACTCAATGTGCTGTGCTATGGTTCGTGATGTGACTGAGCGATCCGTCACTGCCATGCGCACAATTTGCCTATCCTCACGTAAAGTGGTGCACTGAGGTGAATGTGATCAACCACGTCGGTCCGTTGTACTCTCCTGCATCCAACGGTCACATATCCGCTTTAGAGTTGTTTGGTTTCGTCCAACACGACTACCGATTTCCCTGAAAGATAATCCACAATCTCGGTAGGCCACTATCCTTCCTCTGTCGAACTCGGATACTTGATCAAAAGCTGATCGCTGTTTTCTACGAGACATAACTGATCGTTTTTGAGAAAACCACAATAAAAACACAATTGCCGAACTTGAAATCATCGAAATCTCCAAGCTTTAAATAGCGCTTTGAGGTGGCGCCACAAGCGCGCGTGATGTGTGTCTGCGCTGAAATTCTAATCATTTGCATATCTCACCTCTGCTAATGCATGTTGTAAATATCATGTTATTTGCATGCTTCCTTCATGGTGTTGCATCTACGGTGGCCAGCAGTGTATTTCAAGTACATCGTTGCCCTACATGGCGGGTCTTCAGAGGTACTGGGCTTGAACTGACATGCTGGCCACGAGTCCGTTTTTACCGTGATCATTAGGCTACTGTGGCCCCCGAAATTTTAATCGTTGGGATAACTATTACTTTGTTTCCTTAAGGAAAATAATTTATTAATGCTTAACACACACACACACACCGGAAATATACTGTATTAGAATATCAAACTCATAGGCGTGTGAGGTTAAACCAGGTTTCAAGGATCCAAATTTCTGCTTTTTTTGCCTATATTGCTAACCTGAAATAAATACAGAAGAGAAATTTTATTAATTGTTAAAAAACTTTAAGAATCTTCTTAAAATCTTAATAATCTCATATTATCAAAAACCAATCTATTTTAAGCACTTACACAAATTTAAAAGAGCTAAAATTAATTTTTAATAAATGTTGGTTTAAAAACTAAAAAAAAACAATCTCTTTTACAGTTAATCGAACTAAGAGATTGCTGACGCATCCTCCACTTTTTCACATAAAGGACACTTTTATTTATTTGTTGTATTTGTATTAACCATGAGTGTTTAAGCTTTAGGGTTGTAACTTAATCTTTTAGTAGCTAAATTTGGAAACGGGAAATCGTTGGTCCTGATGATCTTGATCATAACAATGGAACAAAATCTTTAAATTATTGTATTATCATCGGTCCTTGACAAGTGTGCAAAATTTCAAATCAATCTGATCTTTTAAAGTGGGTGAAAACCAAGTTCAAATTTTCCATTATATACAGGTGTAGTACCACCCAAAGATCAAAATTTTGCTTTCATTTTCGCTGCCCGCACCGTTTTTGAAGCTATTGTTCTTGCACTTAATGTACTTAAATAATTTTAATTTTTATATTTTCTTATTCTCCAGTATTTTTATTTTAACTTTAAAGTACTTTAAATTAACAAAGAGAAGGAGTCAATATGTTACAGTCACTCAAAATCCTAACGATGTGAGGTTATAGTTTGGAAGAGCTAGGTACTGAGGTCATCCACCCAACGATACTATACAGGTAAAGCTAATAAAAGGGTTTTAAAAAGTATAATTTGTTAAAAACCACAACAAACAAAAATGTTATATACTTATTTTCCAATAAATATAGAGAACACATGATTGAATTTAAGGAAATAGTTGTCCACGATATTATTCAATGAAAGCTTCCCATTTCCCTTTGAAAAAATGAAAACAAAATATAAGTTTAATAAAATGTTTTTTGAAAAAAAAAGGAAGTTCAAAAATCAAAATTAATAAACTATACTAAGCTACTTAAACAATGCTGATAGTAATAATTATGATTAAGCATAGTAGTAGTAGTTAAGAAATAATAAAATAAATATTAATAAAAGCTTATTACCTGTTGTAAAAAGTCTGATCATTAAAATGTGTTTCATTTTATTATAGAATTTCATTTTATTATCGACCGTCATTATCGAATCTAAAATCAGGAGAAATATTCACAGTTAGAGAGTAAAGTCCGAGCCCAAAATGATCTGAAGTACAGTATCTACTCGTATCTCAGAGGACATTGTACCATACATCCTCAAATGAAAATGAATCCTTAACTAAAGCTAGTTATAAAGTTGCAGTGTCAAACCATTTACACAGATTCTGAAGTAGTGAAGGAATGTTTGTTGAAAGTACCTGTGGATTTGAAAATGTACAGCTTTGGGTGAAAATAACATTACCCGCCATATTGGAGACATGGGTGAAAACATCAAAACTCAAATAGTGAAAAATGCAAGCAAGTTTCTCTATTCATCAATAGCAAAGGATGGACAGCTGTTCCACCTCTCCGTTTGTTTTCGTTGGAGATATGGAATGAAGACATTAACATAACACGATTGGAAAAAGTGATTTCCTGCAAGGTAAATACAATCCACAACCATTAATGTTTGATGAATGTCTGCATCAATTACCCTTTTCTACAGACAAACCTAGTCATTTAAATTCTCTGAACGTAAAACTAGAAGGAGAGAAAAACCTATAGTTTCTGATATATACATCCACCTAAAGCCCTTCAGATCTAAACTTGTCTTGTTTTTGGAACAAATACAAGTCAAGGTCAACATTTTGACGCACTTCCAGCTGTGCAAGACCTAAAGAGAGCTGAAGCAAAAGCTGAGCTGTCACTTGCATGCAAAATTCTCTGAGACAGGAATGGGCATTAAGTCGATCACGACCACCAAGACATTTCGGGATGACCATCTTTACTATGACGCAAGACGCGCACAATTGATGCGACTGTGCTCACTTCAGCAAAATGATTCAATAAATGTGTAGCCGATTGGTGTACCTTCATTGAAAGCGCACGATGACGCTTAACCCGTTCACTGCCACCATAAGGTAAAAAAATGATCCCTGCGATGCCAGCCATGTAAATAAATGTTTCCCTACATGTCGAACAAAGGGAAGATTGAAGGCTAATGATAGCTCTTACCGTGATAGTGCGGAATTGGCTATTGAAACATCATACAAGAACCCGTGCTTTCACGGGATAGGCTTCTCCTGTTGATGTCATGTCTCGCGATGATGCGGGACTCGGCATCGAGCAAATTAAGTACATACGTTGATTTCAGATTCATCGGTACAAGTATGTTATGTGCTCGCTGCATTGAATAGGTCCATGGTCTAGCAGTAGCTCATAGTTGTTTAAGTAAACATCTTGACAATTTTGTATTACTTGTGTTTTTGTAGTAAACAAAGTAATCCGACATATTTGAAAGGAAGAGGACAATGTCGAAACAAATGTTAAGAGAAGAAAACATACACAATTTTAATACAAATGTCATTAAGTGGCTTAGGTGTGAACATGCCTTAAAAGCATTAGACACAGCCACTTTTTATCGTTTATCGTCTTGCTGTCTTCGTAGCGATAGTAACGTTCACTGTAATTTTAATTTTTTTCTTTTTTTTTCACCCTATATGACCCTAGACCAGTGTTTCTCAAACTGTGGAGCGCGCCCCTCTGGGGCGTGAAAAAATTTTGGGGGGCGCGAGCATATGAAAAAAAAAGGAAAAAAAAATTAAATTTCTGGAATATACAAAAAACAAAAATACTTTCTGTAAAAATAAAAAATGTTTTAAATTGATATGATTTATATGTATCATCTGGTAAAAAAAAGGTAATAAAAAAATAAAAGATTCTATTTTAAACGCTCATTAGCTATCTTTGATCCTATAACTAAAAAAAAAAAAAATATTTTGTTTGCTTTGCTGTAATCCCATGAGAGATTTTTTTACTTTTTTTTTAACATAAAATAATTTTTTGCTGACTTTCAAATTTTTTTATGGCTATCTTCACCCCTTTTTTTTGGGGAAATTGTAAATTATATAATTTGTTTTTTCACAATGTAAAAAGGTTTTATGATACATGGATAAGCATATTGAGCACTTTTTGAAGGTTTAAATTGGCCGATTTATTTTTATGAGTACAGGGAAACATAAAAACAAAAATCGTTAATTCGGGGAAAAAAACTATTTTTACCAATGACCGACGGTTCCCAATATGTCAGTTTTAAAAGGGGCAAAATGAATTGATCACATATCCCCTTTTGGGGTTGCAAACTTTTTTTAGAATCTTGGTACTTTTTGTTTAGATAAAGTTCCCGGCGCGACCACTTTTTTCAAAAAATTTTTCTTGAACATGCCATTTTCCCAATGAAAACAGCTTTTTTTAATTGTGATTTTTTTGACTGAAATTTTTACAAATGAAAAATGAGCTAAAAATAAAGAAAAAAATTGGGCATCTGTGATCTTTTTGAAAAAAATTGAAGCTGATCAAAAAAGGGGGAAACACTTGCTGAAATAATGCATATTAATCATGTTGGGAAATAAATTTGTGAAAACAATAAACATGAAACGAAAGGGAAAAATTTTTCAATAGCTAATTAAGAACTTTATCAAAAAAATATGAAGCCAAAATGTCCCTCAAAATGCACTTCCCCCCTTTAAAAAAAGACACAAGCAAGATAAAGTTCAACAGGATATTTTCGGTCTAAAAAGGACATTAAAACTACAAAATGTGAACAAAATGTGACATTTTTGCTTCCCGTAATTTCCTGAAATTTTACAAAAAGGGTTTTCGGATTTTTTTTTTATCAAGGTCACTCACATTTGGAACAATTTAGTTCAATTTTATTGGATATTTTCTCAAATTATGAAAGACAAATTAAAAAAATCCGAAACGGGTAAGTATATATTCTCTTAGTTAATTTATTCACTGAAAAATGTTTTTATCTTGTATATTGAAAATAATTATAAAAAAAAATAATTGGGGGGCATCACTCACCGCGACCATTAGCGTTAGTATCGAGTGCCCCCCTGATCCCGGCTAAAAAATTTTGAAGTTTTCTCGCTTTAAATATTAAAAAAAAAACACAATTGTTATTCATTGGGAATTTTATATTCTTTTTTTTTACAACATTTATTCAAAAACTAATTTTGGAGGCTTAAAAATTACAGTTCGTTTCCCAAAATGGGATTTATTTCGTAGCCCCACAGGAATTTTTTTTAAGGGGGCGGGTCGAAAGTTCACCAATCTTGTATCATGCTCCTTTTGATTTTGTCGATTTTCGGGGAAAAAAAACACAGTAAAAAAATAATTACTGAATAAATAATTAGCACTAATTAATAAAAAATTTAAACATTAATAACAAATAAAAGAAATTTTACTACTTTTACTTAAAATTATAATCAATCGGAAAAAAAACAAAAGGGTTTTGGGGGGCAGGACCCTCCCATTGCCCACTGATTTTTTTAATAAATCATTACATTTTTTTATACATTGTCATGCACTTGGTTTTACTCTCCTTACATGCTATTATATCAAAAATAATGTATTTTCATTTTTAAAAAAATAAACTCGTGTTAAAAGTGGGTACTTCAGCCAGTATAAGAACAAGTTTACTAAATTAGTGA
The DNA here is from genome assembly GCA_019973955.1 of Trichonephila inaurata madagascariensis. Lineage (NCBI taxonomy): Eukaryota > Metazoa > Arthropoda > Arachnida > Araneae > Nephilidae > Trichonephila > Trichonephila inaurata. The sequence goes on along the minus strand of BMAV01017136.1, from coordinate 17,872 downwards.
CTTCCACATGGGCTTTTTTACTGAGCTAAGTTTTTTTAAAAGGAAGGCTAAAAAATTAGAAATTGACCTGGTTATTTTTTGATATTTACTCAGATCTATATTTTTCCTTAAAGAAGTCATCCAGAAAATCCATTCACAAAGGTATGATGTTAAAAATGGTAATAGTATACGAAATGCTTTTGTTTTCTCAGTCAGAAAAATTTAGCATCCACCTCTATCAGAATTAAAAAAGTGATTTATTACAAAATTGCCCCCTTTAATTTCGTCACTGGGTGTGAAATCTATGAAGATATTTTTTTGACAGTTGAGGCCCCCTGAAGTGTTTTGAAATGGATCCCCAACCCATTTTTTTGCTATCAATTTGCCCCGTCTGTGTACTTGTTGATGCTTTATTATCGTCGAATGCTCGCGCGATTTAAAATATATCTAGATTTTTTTTTTTAATCCACTGCCGTAAATACTTAATAGTAATTACAATTAACGTGTGAATTATGAAAAGTACATTAAAAAGATTCGGTTGCTAATCGTTCGGCCAAGACTGACGAAATTTTAGAGGTACAGCATTTTACATGTTTTTTTTGCAGGGCGTGTTGGTTGCCTGGGGGCCCTGAACGTTCGCGAGAAACCAGATGTAATGGATATGATAAAAAGCAAGACTAGATTAGGGTATTTTTTTTAAAGACATTTGTACTTTTTAAATGGATCTTGAAGGAAATAAATCTTTTAATTAAATATTTTTTCTCAATCTGTTTCAGTTTTGAAATTAGAGAAAGAAAAGTAACATAATTAAACCTTTTCTTAAAAAATTTCTTAAAATATATATTACTTAAATAAAATTAAAAAAATTTAATATTTTTCTTATTAATTTGTTACGGTTTTTTAATTAAAACCTTTAAAAATTTTTGGGCAAAGTACATTTTTTTTGCATTCAATATATTTTATTATTTTTTAATTGGGTCGCCAGTATTGAAAGTTTGAAAAGCATGAAATAATGTTTCATTTTTTTATAAATGAACTCGGGATAGAGCGGTACTTCAACCGGTATACTTTTTTAAAGTTTGGTTTTGTGCCAAAAATTTTTTTATAACTAATTATTTTTATTAATTAAACGTTTAAAAGTATTAGCGACTTCCATGTGCTTGTCTTGCAGAGCAAAAGTTTTTTAGTTTTTTAAAAAATTTTTTTTTTATTTAGCTGATATCTTATTTTTTTTTCCGCCATCGCATTTTGCAATATGTTCCCCTTAAAAATTGAGAAAGGAAAATAACATAATAATTATCCTATTACTTAATTTTTTTTTTTGCTTAAAGCATATACAAAATTTAATACTTATGTTATTAATTTGTAAGGTTTATAATTAAGATCGCGTTTTGTAGCTTTAGCGTCAAAGTGCATTTTTTTGCATTCAGTAATTTATTAATTTTATAAGGGGCGGGGAAAAAAATTGTGATTGAAAAGGGGGGCGCTAGTATTGAAAGTTTGAGATGCACTGCCCTAGACACATGCCTAGCGTGCCTAAGCCTAAAAGAGGCCTTGTTAACCAGCAAAGCAATCTGTGGAGTCTCAATACCCCTTCAGCAAGAAAAGGAAAATAATCCAAAAGTTTTAGCAGAATATGTTTTTTCCAGTGACATTTTTCTTAGTTAATTGAAATATTTCTGTTCTAATATTATGCCTGACATCTTTTAAATTAATTTACGAATCAGATTTGTAAGCAGATGGTTTTAAATATATAAATATTCTTACAATATTTTCTTCTATTTATATTAATTTTTCAAAGTGAAAGGTTTTTTTCCCTTCGTTAGAAGAAACCGCTTTTTATAAGCGAATGTAAAATTAATTAAATAGTTTTTGCTCTTTAACTTTTCCAACCCCTTTATGAAAAACGAACTTCATTATCGCTGTACTTACAAAGCAAAACCTGGAGCGGTTTTTTCACCGATTTAATAGTGTTAATTTAGAAACGAAGATAATTAATAGGTTTACTCATTCAAGATGGCGGGTTTTTATTTTTTAAATAAATTTTAGAGTCTCGCTCCCTTTTTTTCAGTGATCTATAAAACTTATAAAATGTGCTTGGTTATTCTTAAAATGTATCAGAAGACATTATTTTACTATGTATTTGTAAAAAAAAATTCTATGATAAACCTGAATACATTCCTTTTTTTCATGTCGCTATTGTATGAAAAAATGCTTCACTAAATAAAATATTTCAGTTCCTTTTTCATTTTTGACTGTAGGTACATGTCAACTACAGAAAGGAAATTCTTTATTGTTCAGTTTTGTAACATGCTGCAAAATACCATGAAACCAGATTCTTTGAAATGCACACTATAAAATTTCAGTTCGGATAAATAATGTTAAGTAAGTGTTATGAGCGTTTTTTTTTAATTTTTTATTTTTTTATAAAGAAATACAAGGGATAATGGTGACGGTGCTCGTTGTTTTGAAACTAGGTCAAGTGACGAGAGAGAATGACACTTGAGCTGATACCTCCATCTCCAAACTACCAAACCGATCCAATGGAAGGACTTTCTGCACATATTTAAAGAGCACAGTGAGTTTTTAGTGATACTAGGACTCGAACTCATGACACCCTAGGCAACGAGTTCGTGACGGTCACCGGTATAGGCTTCTGTAGCCGCCAAAGACCGTGATACTATGAACTACATTGATTTGAATTTCATGAGAAAAACTAAATTAATGTGATGATGATCAGTCATAGGAATAGCAGAATTTCTAATATGTAGTTGAAAAAAGGGCGAATGAAAAAAGACGTGATTTATCAATTGAGACGATGTATAAGTAAATATAGATATATAATTAACAAAATTAAATGTATTTTCTGAATGTAGATATAAAATTATACTTATAATTAATGTAGGAAAAGAGGAAAAGATTATTATGTATCATATACATTAAAAACTGCGTTTGCATGGTAGATAGGGACCACATAAAAAGAAACTGCACAAAAAATATGAGAAAATATATTTCATAAATACTTACTCATAAAAAACATCTTTGTCGACATTCAACAAATTTTTTTTTAATGCAACGGAGAAACACCGCATGAAAAAAAAGTCGCACTTAGGAAATACTACAATTAGTTATAAAATTTATGAGAAATTGCTTCCAAACAAAATAAATAATAATATTGCACAAGAAAACATTTTAATTTCTCATTTTATACATGGAGAAGTTTTCAAAATGCACATACTATTCACTGCTACTCGTCGTAATCTAAAGCATGCATCTTTTTGTGATGAATTAGTTCAAAATCACTTTCGTCACTTGAGGATACAAATTCAATATTTATTTTTTGGCACCATAAATTAAGTGATAAATTTTGGCGACGACTATCTGCTAGTCAACTTTTTTTATATAATATTTATTTTATTCTAATTTATATATCTAATTAGGTAACTGACTGCTTCGACTAGTGTTAGGGAGCCACAGTAGCCTAGTGGTCAAGGCATCGGATCGTGGCCGGCGTGTTATGTGAGTTCGAGCCCAGTGCCACTAAAGACCCGCCGTATAGGGGAGCGATGCACGTTAAATCTGTCGAGAGCTCAAACGTCCTCCCGTTGGTGTGGTTGTTAGGAGAGGGGATGCCAGCTCAGGTGTCGTCCACGTCACTTGACCACGCGGTCCGTCGCCAAAAGCCCTCGTGTAGCTGAACAGTGCGACGTTAATATTCACTCACTCGACTAGTGCTAACTGGTATATTTATTAGGTTAGCATTTATTTATAGTTTTTAGTAAACTTAGATATGGCTCTTAGTTATTTTAGTTTTTAATTAATTTAGTAGGTCTTTATTAAATATTTTTGCGCATGAATAACTGACAGTATGGGATCAAAACCACTTCTTTAAAATCTTCAAATTGTATGACTATCGAATAGCAATGGTATCATTTCCTTAAAAAGAACTCACATCTATTATTATCAAATACAGTGTCAGTTAGGAGGTGAATAACATAAAAAAAATGTCTGTTTGTAATTTTAATTAATAATTCAAAGGCTAAACAACTTCAAGTAAGTCTGTAAAAAGTCTCGTCTGCTGTGTTATAATACTTCGTATTTTCAAATTAAACCGTTAATTTTTTTGTAACTTCTCGTCTGCGCGTGTCTCAAAAATTTCAGAGTTGCTCTCGTATAAGTATACTTTATATTCTATAACGAATATTCCAAGTACCTTAAAAGAATTTCTCTCTCACACTTACAAATAAATTTCATGTTTGTACCTCTTTTTTAAACGGCTGAGTATTTTTTTGTGTGAGTGAGTATATACACATGCACACACAATCTGAAGCATGGTGTAATAATTAGTCTTGCATTGCAATATGGGGACAGAGATAATATAAGCTTTTTTGGATTATCTTTTCATTTTCATTTCTTTTCAAAGGCAACAAATTCCACATTCCCTCACCAATCCCTGTTCTTTATGGAATATTTTCAAGAATTTAAATTCTCGCCTTCATAAACAAAATTCTGGATGAGAAGTATTTCAGTGCCATGGACAAACTACACCTCTTGAAAGCCCAGCACTAATATTCTCAAAGGATATTAGTGCTATATAAGAATATATATTATTAATATTATATGTAAGAATTTAATATAAGGGCAAATCAAAGACAGAAAGAAGAAAATATCAATGCTCGTATAGCGTGCTGGCAAACCGGTTGCTACCAGCTTTCGCTAGCCCGCACGGTTTGCTTACAAACAAGTTAAAGCAGCGATACTCAACCTGCGGCCCGCATGTGGCCCACCGAGCCTTTTTAAGTAGCTCGGCCGAGGCCCATTGCTCTGAGAAATTTACTTATTTAAGAACATTGTATTAAATAATTGGTGGGTAATTTTTTGTCAAGAAATAAAATATATCAATTTTGCTTTTTACTATCAGTGTCGTACGGGCACGAATTAATATTCTTTTTCTATTTGAAACGGTTACGGTTAGTGATAACAGACAACAACAATACAGTAGTGACAATTATATGGGTGGAACTAATTTTTAACTATCTTTCATATCTTGCAAGAGAAAAATATTGGAAGAATTGCTGTATTTAAAAAATACCAATAAACAAGAATCATTCAATGACACTTTTCCTGGAAGATGTCTTTCAAGAGGTGGTAGTAGTAGGCTTTCTTGAATAATCTTTGCAACAACAACAAAGTGTTTTGTCAGTGGTAATATCACAGTGGTAGCAAAGACATCCTATGAAGTTTGTTATATTATTGGTAATCATATGAAATCATTTACTGATGCAGAAATTTTGAAGGAGTGCTTATTAAATGCTTCTAATTTAGAGTGTTAGTGACAAAATAAAAAATATATAATTAAAAAAAAAAGCAAACCAGGAGTTTTAATATTTTGATCAATTTTCACATTTTAAATTTCCAATGTTATCTTGGTCTTAAAGCATTTCTCTCCCCCCTTCCCCTATTTATTCTCATGTTGCAGCCCGCGTGAAATAGCTGACATATGTATGCGGCCCAGCAGAAAAAAAGTTGAGTACCCCTAAGTTAAAGGGCTAAAAAAAAAAAAAAAATATTTCATGCATTTAAGGAGATTGGTCAGATAAATATTTCCGTTACAGCGGTATTTCCCATTTTATAAATTTGTAAGCATAAATTTCATTAGTCATAGATTATTACTTACTTAAATAATAAATCAAAATACAGTGAAATACGTTTAACGCGAAAACGCTTCAGGCGAAATATCGGTAAACATAAAATAATATATCGGTCGCGACAAACTACTACGTATTTTCATGTATTATTTTCTCTTAGCACGAAACGAAAATCGCTTTACACAAAAAGATTTATTTCCCCTTTGGAAATGAACAAAATAGGGAAAACACCAGACGGATTAGATTGTTCTATTGTATTATTGGAAGAATTCATTGCAGTTGATGATGATAATGTGTTTACGATTATGGTAGACAAAGACGTTTAGAGTTTGTTCAAAGCACAAAAACTATCATTGATGCAGATTACACGTAAATAAATAATGCAGCTGTTGTTGCAACATCATCCCGAATGAGGAACTTCATGAAAAGTATGCACAATCATTTAGACGTACATTCCCATGGTGAAATGAATAATAAAAAGGACGATATAAAACAATTTGTTGCCCAATTAATGCTAAAAAATAATGAATGAAAAATATCAGATTATTTTTCAAACACTCAATATATGTTTTGTTTTCAAAAAATTTGAAAATTTTTATATTAATTTTTAAGTTCTTGTGAATGTGATTTTGTTTCATTAATATTTATTAAATACATGCATACATACAAATCTATGTAAATAAAATAAACTGTAACAAACTTAATTTTGTTAATATATTAGGTTTTTTCCTTGTAATATCTTTCACGAAGTATTTTAGTCCCTACAGTTTCGTGTTAAGCGCTTTTCATTGTAATTGCTTCTACTAGGAGTATGTGGATATTGATTTCGGTATTTATATACTAAAACATGTGTTTTGTAATTTTAGTTTTGAATAACACAAGTAAACATTCTTGAAACATCAAAAAATATATGTTCTACATAATTTAAATATAATATTTGTTTAACATACAATAAGGAGGATTTAGAATGCACAAGCGATCCTGAAAAGATTATTTTTTCTGATAATGTGTAAGTAAATTCACAGAGAAAATTTACAGTTATGCATTATCATTCAAGAGACTTACCTTTTGTATCAAAATGGGAAAGTTTATATAAATAAAGTATAGCACGAAGATACCAATAAATAATTATTAATTAATAATTAGAAAATGGTAAGTTACATCAATGTTAAATTCAAAACTCAAATTTTAAAGATCTGTATTTATTATTAAAAGTGGTCACTAATACTTTTTAGACTAAAAACGAAATAAACTTGTTATGATTAATATTTTCCCCAATATCTATTCAGTAGTATTTCTTTAGTTTTTATCTTGTATTGGATAATTAGGAATAGAATATTATTTTCTCGAAAAGAAAAATAATTCTTCTATCATTTGACTGAGGTTTCATAATACTGTTTCCTAAATGAAAGTACAATAATACCTCGCGACTTAGTTACCCCGACTTACGGGAACCCGGAGTTCCGCGATTTTCAAATCTCCTCTTGTCTCTCCTGTCCTCAAACAAAACAACTTCTTTTGTTTGAGAAAAAGAATATTGGGGAATTACAGTTGATGAAGTTGTGCCAACCGACTAACGGTTGTTGGTGTCTGGGGGTATGGAGCAAAGATCAGCCATAGCAAGTTTAAAATTCAAATTAGTTATACCTTTGACTTGAAGAACACAACTAAAGATAGGAAATGCACTAAGTAACTAATTAGAAGAGCAGTTGCAAGGCTTAAGGCTACTTAACATATTAGTGTAATCTACTCCATTTGGAGCACTCTGAACTCTTCTCTACTATATGATTCACCGTAAATCTCTTACTTAATTGTACGATCACCGGTCGTAAATCTTATATATATATACATATATATGTATATACATACATATATAGTAATATAAAATAAAAGTGAATAAGTACTAGAAACTACAGTGCTAAAGCAGGAAGAAATTATATATATATATATATATAAAAAGAAATTGATAATATATCAAAACCAGAAATAATAGATAATGAACAAACAGAAATAACGTAATAAAGATATTAAAAGCAAACGAAGACTATATTAAAGAAAAATTCAAAGAGAACTTAAAAAAGAACATAGCGAGTCAGAAAGCAATTTAGGACTTAGACCGAATATGGGGTTAAACAGTTTGAAGCGCCAACCTTCCCTTTGAATCTCTGTAGAAAACCAAATAAATAAAAAAAATTCAAAGTATTAAAACTGCAGCGTTTAAAACAGTGCTTATCCGTACAAATTCTCTTCAAGTTTAGCGTCCCAAACATTACGTAGTTTTTTCAAAACTTAAAATTCTATAAGATCTTTCCAAGAGTCTTAAATTCAAAACAATTTTAAAAGTAAAAACCTGAATATATACATAAACGCATCTTTGAACTCCCTACAATAGCCAGCATAGATAATACCTATATATAATATACGTCAAATATATATATATATATATATATATATAAATAAAAACACTGTTTTATCATTTTTATTCTCCAGTTATCAAAAATCGACCATCCAGTGTGACTATCCATCGAATAACTTCGCGTAAACTAAATGTCAACGTTTAAATAGAACAACTCGTTGGAATAAATAACGTCTTTTTTTCGGGAGAAAGTTTTCAATAGAACTTATAGTTAAAAAGAATAATTTTAGCCCAAAAGGATTCGTTGAAGGTTCGCGGATAGATCCGTTAAAAATTGTCGATCGTGCCAGGCAAATAAACTTAGAGTAGTGATGTCGTTCAAGAACTGCTGGTTTCTCACAATCAGGATCTGATAACGGATGAGCTCATAGAAATGTATGCGCAAGACATTGAAGAGTAGAGTCTTTAGACGCATTTCAATCAGAAGTTCGAATGAAGGTCAGGAATTTGACATAAGGCCTCAGTTTAATTGAAAAAGGTTACAAATTTTAGAAAATGTAGACTCTAAAGAAGAGCACATTTTTTCAAAACAAAAAAAAGGATTAAAAAATATATATATATTTGCATGCTACAAGAAGAAATGTTACCAGAAGGAAAAAAATCTTTGAGCCGCAGACTACTTTGTTAGATTTGAAACCTTCTACACCAAAATAACTTCAGTTTTGTTATCTAAGGTCTTATTAAACATTATTGTTTTCTTAATTATTATTTTCTTCTGTCTCCGACCCCAACTAAAAGTAATTTATAAGTATTTATATGCTAAATCATACCCCGACTTACGCGGCTATCACTCAGTCCGACCTATCGCGTAAGTTCCGGGTATTACTGTACAGTTTGAATCTTTAAAACTCAAGTAATATTATATATAATGTAATCTGAACCATTAAATAACCTACAACACTGGTAGAAAATTTCATAATAATAATTACCCTGCCAATTATGACTGAAAGGTAGATATTCATAAACAAATCATATTTAAAACACCGTATTATTATATGGAAATGAAATGGATGTTTACCACATTGAGGGAAAAAGCTATATGTGGATAAATGGTAAACCCAGAACTTGTTCATTTGTTTGTACTCCATCGAAATATAATGGCTTCAAATATCCTATTGTGTTAAAAAGACTAAGTTTAAAAATTTGAATTGTGCTGTTCATACAAAGGCTTTGTTTAAATCTACGTAAATGAAATATGAGAGAACTCAACCATTTATTAATAAATAAGCTTTTACAATGGGGAAAAATGAATCAGTGTAAGAATTGATTTAAAAGCTATGTATCTTGTACTTCCAAATTTCTGCTATATTTAGCTACTTTGCAAAAAGAAATTCCATTAAAAATTATTGAAAACATTTATTAAATTTACTAACACAATTTATTAAAATAAATTAATTCTTGAAGGAAAAAAAAAGAGTATGCGTCACCATTTGGGCATAAAACACACAATTTTTGGTATCAATACTCTTAACTCAGTGATACTCAACCTGGGCCCCCTGGCCACGTGTGTACCACCCGTCTTTTCAGAGTGGCCAGGTAATGGCCCATTGCATTGAGAAATTTTATTATTTAAGAACAATATACTAAAAATTTAAAGGGAAAATTTATCAATCAAGCAATCAAATCTATAAATTTTGCTATAAATTTGCTTTCTTCGATAGTAGAATATAAACGAGAGGCTTGGTCATAGATGAAAGGAAATCGAAACTACCCCTTAAGGTATCCGACTAAGTTCGGAACAGAGATTTTAAAAAAGCGCATAAATGGATAATTTTCATGATATTTAGTGTCACTCAGATTAGAATACATGCATAAAATTGTTTTAATTTTTGACAAAAAAAAAAAAAAATTTTTAAATACCATATTTTGGCAAAAAATTAACTTAGAATAATCTTTTTTTCAAAATGTTCTCCTTCTGTGAAAAATGCTTCTATTATAATAATATTTTGCCTGTATGTAGCTCAGACCTCTCTACAGAGGCTCAACTAGAAGTTTTGAAAAATTCACATTATTTTAAGAGTTACCACCCATTGAAATAATTATTAGCGTTTTTTTCTTAAAATTGCTCCCCTCTGTTGTCGTAAAACATGGATAAACCCACTTGTAAGTTATATATTTCAAAAACTCTAGTTGAGCCTCTGTAGAGAGGTCTGAGCTATATACAGGCAAAATACTATTATAATAGAAGCATTTTTCCGCAAAAGAAGAACATTTTGAAAAAAGATTATTCTAAGTTAATTTTTTGCCAAAATATTGTATTTAAATAATTTTTTTGTCAAAATGTCCTTAAAACAATTTTATACATGTATTCTAATCTAAGTGACACTAAATATCATGAAAATTATCCATTTATGTGTTTTTGCAAAATCAAGGTTCCTAACGTAGTCGGATACCTAACTTAATAAAAAATACATAAAAATAAATTTGTTTTGTGTGTGTTTTATATAAGTGTTAATTTAGTATTAAAATAAAAGCCGAAAAAATTAGGTTTATATTTTGATCAATTTTTCTATGTCCAATGTTGCTTTGGTCTTAAACTGTTTTTCTCCCATTATCCTTATGTTGCGGCCCGCACGAAATATGTGCCATATGTAGGTGGTTCGGGGGTAAAAAGGCTGAGTACCACTGCTTTAAATGAAAAATTTTAAAGTAAGAAATCATGAAACCCTAAACTGTATTACTCTGTTATTACCAACATAAAGCCTTTGTACAAAGCGCCTAATAGCCTGACTCTCGTAATCCTTCAACACAGCCCTTTTAACGGAATGGACTAATGGAGCTCGACCGCAAAGTCCATTACACAAGATTTATCAACTTATAAAACTATCATCTTGTTTCATAATGAACACAATGGAATGCACACCGATTCTAATTAAGAACCATTCAGTGCCAGCTTTGATCTCCGAAATCTATACGATGGAAACGGCTGGCTGAATAACTATTTACGGAATTAAATCGCTTAATGTTATTTTATATTTACATTGGCAATTTGTAAGAAGGATGATAATGATGATATGTATGAAAAAGAGTTAGATAGACAAGTAAAGAAGTAACAAGTAACAAATAAAAAATTTTTAAGTCAATTCCTACTTGGTGGATCTGTGTAAGTCTTTAAATCAACGTAGCTGTATCTGTAATTCTTTGAATAATTATATGGTTTCAGTCAATATGTTTTATAATAAAATTATCGTATTGCCACCCAAAACAATGAGGTTGATTCATGTGACGTCATAGTCCCATGATAGTGAAAGCCACGTGATTCTAGCCAATCAATTCAAAAACTCATGTGACATCATAGTCACACGATAAAAACTATCTTGTGTTTCCAACTAATCAATTCACGCGCTCCGGTGTTGCCAAGTTTTGCTCTTTGCAGAAACTTTCTCTTAAAAAGTACATATGTATACAAAATGCATTTCATTTAAAAGTATAAGCATAAAATACGACTTTTTTTTAATTTAAAAAATTCTTTTTGAAGAAATTTTTTCCCCTAACATTTAAACATCTTTAACCAAATATGAAATTTGAAATTTTATCTGAGTTTTATAAATAGAACAAGTGCAGTTAATTTAATGTTTGTTTTGAATTCAATGGAAAACACGTGTTTGTTTTTATCATGTGACTTCATGAATCAAGCCCATAGTATATAGAAAATTTCAGCTCAAATGAGCGCTTTAAAATGTGAGAAAAAAACATTTTCAAGTTTTGACACAAGTCGCCAAAATTAATGCCAAAGTTGCTGTATTTGTAATTCTCTGAATAATTTGTTTTAATCAATTAATTTTTTAATTATAATTAAATTACCGTATTGTCATCCAAAATAATCGTGTATATGAAGTATCAGCTGAATTGAGTGCTTTAAAATGTGATTTATTTATGAGAGAAAATTTGAACAAAATATAGGAAGATTGTGAACTAATAGTAGGAAATGAAAAAAAAAGAAGTGAAACATCTAAGTAAATAGGAATATATTGAAGCCTTCACAATGCGTGTGTTGAAATAAAATACAGTAGAGCAATGGTCGGCAACCTACGGCACGCAGCACAATTCTCAGTAGCACTCTGCACTACTCAATAAATTTGTCAATTTTTGATTGGATGGAATTTGATAAATTTGTAATGGGCCTTATTTCACAAACATCTTCAGAGTTATGAACATTTACGGAATTACGAAAATATCTGAAAAATAACTCTAAAGATAAATTTACAGCTATTTTGTAAATTATTCAATAAGAGATTTAATTGTGCTTGAAGACAGAAAATTGCGTGTACTTTGTTTTCTGTTTTTGGTTCTATATACCTAAGTAAAAAATTTTTTCTTCATATGAAAAATATTTCGAGTCCTCAAAGAAATTGTTTCAACAACTAAATGCTCAGAATCGTGTAAAATTTAAAGTCACAAATTACGCACCTGATTCTGCTACATGAAAGTAAAGCGGTGCAGCACTAGGTTCGCGCGCGTTTTATCTTTCTATTTAACTATAATGAAGGGAAATACTTATATTTTATGTTATCTCTTTCTTATTTTGATAAATATGTTTAAAAATGCATAATATATGTACCATTGTAACTTGTTAAACACTGTGTATTTCGTGTGTGTAAATGTGTATTTTTTTGTATTTGCATTGTAATTGTAAAGTGCCTTTGCTGTATTCTTTCCCCGGTTCTCAAGAATTTTGGAGGAGGTCCCTCATTCGGGACTTTTTTGTACAAGTTTTTCGTTTAGTTTGTGAATAAATTCTCGTTTTTCGATTATTTTAGAATAACTTCCCGGAGGGTCGGATGCAGCTCGAAACCCTTTGGGTGAGCTCGATTCTCCTGAGTAAGTAAGTAATAGCCCTCAGATTGCTTCATAGTGCAACGTTAATAAAGACTCACAATAAAAAAAATCATCTATTAATTTCCGCATTCTTTTCAATTGAAAGATGTTTATAGTGCTATCTACGGCGACTGCAGAGTTATTTCAATTAAAAATTATAGATTAATTAAAAGGCACCACGCAATGCGTTTGTAAGACTGAATATGAGGTCATGGTCAGGAACTCGTGGCTGACGTTTACGTGCTACGGGTTTAATTCTCAATGCCACTAAAACACTCTCGATATTGAGGAGCTTATGCATATTAAACCTATCAGGTCCCAAAGTCTTGCCTATGGAATAGTGTGGAAGTTTACAGAGAGGGCTCTACTTCAAGTGTCGTCTTTATCACTTGACCGTGGTTCAAAATTACCAGGACAGTCACCAAGAGCCTTCGTGTAGCTTTATGGTGTAACGCAAATTGATATCAAATCAAAGGAACAGAGAACTATCTGGTAGCCTATATTATGTAGTTACGAATACTTAAAAAATATGGCAAATCGAGAATTACATGCAGAAGTCAATAAAAAAATAGTTATTAATTTGGTTAAAACAAAAGTATATTATTTATTGACAACTTCATGCAAATATACGAAGACGATATACAGGGAGTTCAGGTTTAAAGTATCTAAAAGTAATGGTTTATTATTACAGAACTACCCATTAGAATGTAATAAACTGTTCATCCGTGGATTGGAAACCACTTCAAGATTTTTTGGATCTAGTCCAATCGGCCGCATGTGCTTGCAGTTTTCGGCAATCGCAAGCTATAAACTTGTTATACTGACTTCATTTGTGAACATGTGGACGCCACAGCACAAGGTGCATTGTGTACTTTGGTGAACGGAATATAAATCAGTTCCGCGCGTACAGCGACGTGTTCGAACAGAATGGAACGTCGATCCTCCGATATCAAAATCTATCCACCAATGGGAAAATACCTCATAGGAGATGGGAAGTTTGGTATCTCAAACTGACAAGTATCCTTAAGTTTTCGTGATAGAAGACACTGTTGATTGTGTGCGTGATTCATTTTGTAGGAGTACTGATAAGTTTATTTGGCAAGCCAGTAAAAACATTCCATTCTGTTCGAACACGTCGCTGTACACGCGGGACGGATTTATATTCCGTTCACCAAAGTACGCACTGCAATTTTTGCTGTGACGTCCAGATCTTCACAAATGAAGTCAGTGTAACAAGTTCCTCGTCTGCGATATCTGAATAATGCGCGCTCGTGCAGCCGATCGAACTAGATTCAAAAAACTCTTGAAGGGGTTTCCAATCCACGAATGAACAGTTTACTACATTCTGATGGGTAGTTCCGTAATAATAATAATTTTGGATACTTTAAGCCTGGACACATTGTATTTATTTCGTTTACATTTATGAATAAATGTAAGCGAACACATTTTTATCTAATTTACTGATAATTATAAAAATAGTTAATCCGTTGCAACTGTTTACAATAGATTAATTATTTTCAATACCTAGAATACTTTGAACTCTAATAGAACGTTATTTGTAAAAACAATAGAGAGTGCGTGTCTCAATGTGTTTATTTTTAACTAAGCAATTACAAAATTAATTTACACAATTCGGTTTGTCTTAGTTTTAGTTTTATATTTTTACCAGCATTTTTGTCTTGCTGTCATTTATTATTCTCATAATACCAAATAATGAAAGGAAAAGAAAGCCAAAATGTCAGAAAACAGACTTTACTATCTGAAAAAAAAAGTATTACTCATTATTGTTTACTTGTACTCAAACAAAACAATGATAAAAACTGAAAATTCTATTACCAGTGTTTGCTAGCACTACTTAAAATTTTTCTGTAGAGGTAAAACCGTTCTTATTAATTTGTTTTCACTGTTTTCGCACTTTATTTTACTATCTTATTCTCTTTTCTTTATTTGTATGCTTCCCATTTTTTTCTCCCAATTCATTCTTTCCACATTTATCCGTTGCCCATTTGTTTTATTCGTTGTTTACACATAATAGATTTGTTTTTATTCTTCATTATTTAAAACGCTCAAAAGCTTTCTAAATAATGCCAACTTCAAAATAAACAAATAGATTTGAAATTTATTTGACTGTCAAATACTTTGCTTTTTGTTCTCTTTTTAGTTTTGTTGTTATTTCTCCTTATTGTTTTTATAATCTTACATCCATAAAAGGTAGAAAAGTCTTTGTGAGGTGTTTTTATATTTTTGCTCTTTTTATGCTAAAGTACATAAAAGAAATATTTTACGAATTTTATTTGGAGGAGTGCTCAATTTCTCGAAAGCAATACAGTTGACCAAATTGAAATTGCACGTTAAGGCTGTTTTCGTTTAATGTTAAAGAATAGGACCCAAATTTGGAAAAATTTTTCATGTATACAAGAAATGAACTTTTATATGATATTCTGGCTTCACTATCCTTTAGAGAGCAGCATTTTTTATCATACTTCCCATTTTTAACCGAGTTGAATCATTTTTTCTGGCGTAAAATGTGTTTCGCGTTTTTTCTCCTATACCGTAATGTTAAATGCGCTATGCCTTCTCGTATTAAAACGAAAAAGAAATTATTCATCGAATATTTTGAAATTTTTAGAAACACCATATTGTTAACAGAGATATGAGTTATTATAGTATTGCAAATTTCCATGGAAATTGAGGCATTTTTCTATCTGAAAATGTGCTTCCCGTTTAGTTCAAACTCTCGTACTTTTACCGAAGACATTCTTAAAGAGTTCAATATGGAAACACAACCAATAATAAATTAGCTTTGCGCCTTAAGGGAAATGAGCAAGCATTTCCATTTTTAAACATAATTAGTTTTATTTCTAAGTCAAAACTTGTTTTAAATACAATAAAAGAGTTCAAATATGTAATATGAAGTATATTTCTTACTGTACTATATCGGATGAAATAAGCTGCTGTTTGTGAAAAGTGCAACACCATGAAGGTACCATAACAGTTAAATAAAATGTAATACACAAACGACTTGTATTGGTGCAAAAAAATAAATAATTTTTCAAAGCAGAAAAACAATATTAAGTGTTCGAAATTATTATTTGGTGTAGCCACCACTGGCTGTAATGATAAATTCTATAAGACGTGACATGGAGTCAAACAGATGTTGAACGTTTTATTGAGAAAGAGAATTCCATATTGTTTGTATGCGCACCAAAAATTCGTCTTTTACACTTGGAAATATTTAAAAACTGCATGTGAATCATTTGACATTATGACTAATGCTTAAAAATTCGGCAATAAAAACAGAACATTCATCAATAACTCTGAATTGATAAGGCTGAATTTCAATATCATTATTACAACTTATAGTTACAGAACCAAATGAAAATAAGCGTTAAAGAGAAAATGGCGAAACGTTATGCTGAAGTAATCGGACTGTATCGTAAAATTGTTATGAGCTATTATAAAATATTATATGCTTGTTTATCAACTTATCATCCTTCCAGCGGATCATCTCTTAGCATATATTTTACACTGCTGACTTTAAAAGAAATTGAAAAGTGTAAAATACTTCGAGCTTCAAAAATTTTTTTTGAATGCAGCTATGTAAAGCCTAATTGGAGGCGTCATACGTTAAGCCTAACAGATTTTCTTCTGACAATCCTCGCCATGAACACCACAAATACCATCTCACCAAAATTAACTCATCAATTTTTCTTCGCCTTTGTCTACCAACACATATGCAATAGCTCTTTTCACCAAAATGCTTTTCTTCTTCTATTCCAGATAAATTAAAAATAAATAAATAAATAAAAACTGTGCGCAGTAGATCTACCTCCTCGTGGTGCACGTGGAAAAACCTTTTAGTGGCTAAAAGATCTACAACTTGGCCTTATGTCTCACCCACCACAGGTGGATACTCTTCGAGTATTACAGTGGAACGCTGGGGGGACTGTCCCAATCCAAGCTCTAGAGATATGCTAGATTAATGAAGAATGTTTCAGCTTTTTTTTCCCTTCTTTATACTTGCTGTAACTGTTCATAATCTGCTATTAGAAATAAAAAAAAATGTTACAGAACCATGGCATCGGTAAGGCAAGAAGATAAATTGTTTCTGGCAACTAATTGTGTGAAATATACTCCGATCTGAAGGATGTGGAATATCTGAAAGATACAAACAGTTGTAGCTTGACAGAGATGATATGGAGAGATTATCTTTCAAAGTAATATTTTGGTAAATATAAATATCGATCTCATGCAACAAGGATCGCGATATCTGGGGAAAATGGCTGCTCAGCTCCATAATTGTGAAGCGACGGTTCTTCAGCATTCACTGCCGCACAAGTTCATCATTATTAAAGGATGGTCGCCCACTGTGCTCTTCATCATGGACACTTTGACGAGCTTCGGAAAACTCACTACACCAGCGACGCACCATCTGCTTACTCATTATGTTCGGCCCATAGACTTGAAAGAGATGGCGATGAATTTCAATTGGCGCAATGCTTTGTGTGCATTCAAGAACTTTATCACCGACCGAACCTCGCAGGCTGCGGGAGAAGGAATAAGAGCTTTCATTTCGGACCACAGCTACCACTCTACTGGTACGAGGCGGGATCTGTCCGGCTGGCATATGATTGATACGTCATAGATCTGTTACGGATGCGCACTTAAGACGACCAATTACGTTTACTTTAAAGAGGAAAATATCGGGAAACTTACTTTCTGGATGCGTCTCGTAATTTACATATAAAAGTATTTTGAGAATATTCTTACAAAATAAAAAAAATATTTAAATGTAATTTTGGAATAAAGCTGACGTACTTTCAAAAAAACATTCTTGTTTTATGAAAAATGCTTCTATAATAATAATATTTTGCCTATATATATAGCTAGGACTTCTAAAGCAACGACTATAATACAGAAATAACTGATTTCAAATATTTAGAGCATCTTCCTCCCACAGAAAAAGGATGCCTACAAAGCCATGTCAATGTGTACAAAAAAAAAAACTTAG
>BMAV01017135.1:106072-118661 GCA_019973955.1 Trichonephila inaurata madagascariensis | reverse complement strand
AGACATATATTACTAAAAAACAGAAGTTCCTTTTTAGGAAAATTTTTACGTAATGAAACATATCTAAAATAAAAAAATTCCTTTTTAAATAACTTTTCGTTTTATAGTTATAGTAAAATACAGTTGAACCTCTTTTTGTGCGGTCCTTTTTTATGCGATCTTTTTTTTATGAGGTATATGAATTTCAACGGCTTTGGCGTCACTGCAATGCTTTATATCAATGTACCAGTGGCGTAACAGTGAATGTTAGGGCCCTTTTGCAAAAAGTCATGTTTTGCCTTTAATATTTTATAAATTAGGTCAATACGTACAAGGCGTCAGCTATGCCTTGTGCATACTACAGTCCCGTGGTTGCCGGGGGTACGTTACACCACTGCAACGTACATATATACATTTCAACACGCTCTTTTCATTTGTTACAAACATGCTTACGGACTTGCGGCTCGACGGTTATTTACAGTGCCACCATGCCGTGAAGGCACTATATATTTACAAACATCCAAACCTTCTCCGGGATTCAAACCTGAGCCTTACGCGACACCGCAGTCAGCGTCACTAACCACTATACCGGATGGCTGGCATAAAAACTTTCATCAAACTAATCAATTTAAATTTAACACACACCATTAATGGTCTCTTTAAAATATTCCTAAATTTAAGCAGAACTTAAAACAAATTCTCAAATTAATGTTTTTATTGTTCTTTCAAAAAGTGCATTATGCAAATGTGAATAGCAAATAAAATTTTCAAAAAAAAAAACAAAAAAAACTTTTCCTCTATGTGTCTCTTTAATACTTACATTTAGACACATGTTTTACAAAAGATATTATTTTGGTTTATATTTCATTTATTTTTATTGGTGAAACTAAAAATAAATATTTAATAATAATTCTTGCTAAAAATTTACAACTATTTTCTTTATTAATAATAATTAATTTTACTAATGGTTTTTCTTTGCTAATAATTCTAATTAATTTAACTAATATATTACTATAATACTTATTATAAAGCATATATAATCTATTTAAGTAATAAAAAGTGTTGATTCAAAACTTTTCATGCAATTACTTAAAAAAAAAGGGGGGGATTAGAATGTAAAAGAAAAAAATATCTATCTTTAGAAAAGCGGTAAGTTTTTCTTTTAAAAATAATGGAGAAATTAAACTAAAAAAAAAGCAAATGAAATGATGATAATAGTAAAGAAAATGACGAAAGAAAAAAAATGACTTTTAAAATCCATTTCCCTCTCCTTTTTTGACATTTTTTTTTACTCCTTATTAGCTACGATTTGAAAGGGCATGAACTTCTTGTTAACACGCATTTCATCACTCCGCAGATGTAGATGAAAGGCTAAGGGTGAAACTTTCATTCCGAGTTCCTAATTTTTGTGCTTTTGTAATGAAGTTTAAGTCTTCGGAAAGATTCTTAATTGGATTGTGTATGGTGGAAAAGAGAGTTGATGACGTAAGGAGAGAATTAGAACTTCTGCCTTTTCAACACAACATCAAAATCGATTTTGGAAATAATTTCTGGACAGAGCGTTCTAATGTATGGATTAAAGTATTGGTTTTTTTCAGTCTTTATTTTTATCAAATATATGGGTTTAGTATAAGAATAAATTTTAAACTTTCAAGTTAACCTTTAACTTTAATTTTAAATTTCATATTGAGTAAATCAAACTGGTTTTTATTCTAAAATGGAAAAGAAATATTAATATTTTTAGAGAATAAATATTTTAGTCTCCTATGAAAAATTTTAAAGGAAAATTTCTGCCATGCTGCGTGAGGTTACAGATTCGTGGCTGGCGGGTCATGAGTTCGCGCCTAGTGCCGCTGAAGACCCGTCGTGTAGAGGAGGCCGATGCACTTAAAATCTGTCAAGGTACATACCTCCTCCAGTTGGTGTGGTGTGCAAGTTAGAAGACGGGTACCAGCTCAGGTATCGCACCCTTCTCTTGACCATGGTTCAAAATTACGAGGACCGTTGCTAACTACACTCGTGTAGTTGTTGTTGTTTCTAATACCACCTGTCTGACGTGGTCAGATCGAGGCCCACGAAATTAATCGTGGCAAGGGGCTAGAAGTATGCCTGTCGTTGGCTTTGAGCACCATACAGGTGATGTGTGGTACGAATTAGCTCGGTGAAATTCCCCGAAGGGATGATAGATGGCGACACCACCGATTTCCACCTCCACAATTTAGGCATGGAACTCAAAGGGAGGGAAATATTCTCCAATCCCTTGCACTCATGATTCAGCCCAAAAGACTTTCGTACCCACTGATTTAACGAGCACGCACTCCGTGTGTATTCGGAGGGTATTTGGTGGCATCGGGCATCAAACCCAGGCCTTCCGGTCTGGAGTACGATGCTCTAAACACTACGCTACCCACGGCCCTACTAGTGTAGTTCTATAGTGCAACGTTAATATAACTCTCACTCACTCACTACCAAGCTACGAAATATCAATTTATTTCCTTCAAAAGGTCCAAGTTTGCGTTTTGCTATTAATAAACATTGTGCTGCACCTACACATTTGTCTATTAAAGATGGACTTTCTTAATAGTGAATTTGACTTAATTATCGATTAATTAAGATTAATTAAGATCGATTAATTAAGATTTGATCCCAATTCAAATCCCATTATCATAACCATACCATGGGAAGACTCTGAGTTCCAGATGTATTCAATAAAAAGAAATCCACATATTGCTCCTGATAATGATTTTTAGCAGAAATTACATTCATTCCTTTTTTTTTATTATTTTTATTTCTAGCTGCAGCATTTGATTAATACGCTGGAGTAAAAATATTCTGCTCAAACGCACAAGGAGCAACATCAAATAAGGAGCAATAAAACAAAGAATCAAAAAACAGATGCATAAACACCACCAGAAAGTCATTCAGAATGCAGAACTTGTAACTGCTCTCTGGCCCTCCAGTATCTATCCTAGGTGTTTCTAGCGACAGAAGGGCAAAAATTCCCTGGTGTTCAGTATTCAACAGAGAATTTTCCCTGAACAAAGCACAGATTTGGAGATTGAAGGACCTTCAGTCTATGTAGATGACAGGCAAGGGAATCGGGCCCGGTTTCCAGCCTGAAGGCAGCAACCGAATACCGTATTGTGTGATCTGCTATCTCATCAGAAAAGCAAAAGCAACTTCAGGTATTTTATCTAAAACTTAGAGTTTCAATTTTTAAAAATCACTAGTGTAAATTATATATAATGAGGAATCACTTGAGTTGAAACGACTAATTAAATTAGAGTGATCTTCATAACTATGAAAAAAAACACTTTAATTTTTTTTTTTTTTTTTTTTTTTTTTTTGCCAAAGTTTTTGACGTGAATACCTTTAATATTATTAAATTTAAAAATGTGAATTATTTTAAGAAAAATACTACGACACTGAATAATAATTGGTGAAAATTCGTTAGTTATTAATAAGAAATAATTTACTTTTTCAAAAGTATCATTATAAACAATAATAATTTAATCATAACGCTGTATAGAAAAGAA
Source organism: Trichonephila inaurata madagascariensis (assembly GCA_019973955.1). Classification (NCBI taxonomy): domain Eukaryota; kingdom Metazoa; phylum Arthropoda; class Arachnida; order Araneae; family Nephilidae; genus Trichonephila; species Trichonephila inaurata. Next base: position 115,146 of record BMAV01017135.1, on the reverse strand, counting down.
GAATATTCCTGTAAAAAGAATATAGTATTTTACGGAGAGTTTTGATGTTATTCACTTTCCGTACCAAAGAGGTATCGTAACTGTAAATAGGCAGATAGAATACAACTTCAATAATGCTAAGTAAATAGTAGAGACCTAGACGATGAGTATTTTCGACAAGGGCCGCCAAACCTTCAAAGGAGAGATTCCAGACAAATCATTCTAGCATGAATACTTTACAGTTTAAATCTAAAAGCTCCTAGAATGGTTTTCTAGCCTAAATATACATCTCACTCTGAAGCAATACTAAGCAACTTGCGATGGATTCGTTACTTTGAACGATGGGGTAATAACGCAAATAACCCACTTAAACTAGCATCTCACTCTCAAAACTTTCTTACCACGTAAACACGTGAAGACTTCTGGCATCGACAGATTAAACATACCTCAGCCCCTCTACTCGGCGGGTATTCCATTGCACTTTAACGCGAACCCACAACTCGATAGAAACAACACTGACCATGAACAGTTGACTATCGCTGTCGCACAACAATGGAAAATCAGGATTTGACAGAAACTGTAGGTTTCCTTTGCTTCATTCAAGTGGCCGCGGTAGCCGAGTGGTAAAGGTATGGCCTTGTCACGAGTTCGAGCCCAGTACCACTAAAGACCCGCCGCGTAGGGCAGCGATGCCCATTAAATCTGTCGAGAGCTCAAACGTCCTCCCGTTGGTGTGGTGAGGTAGTTAAGAGAGGGAGGTTCCAGCTCAGGTGTCGTCCACGTCACTTGAACATGGTTCAAAATTACGTGGTCCGTCGCCCAAAGCCTTGGTGTAGCTAAACAGTGCGACGTTAATATCCACTTCCTCTCTCACTTTGCTTCATTCAAATTGTGATTACGGATTTGAATTGCAATGCTCAGTGTTTGTATAAGCTTCGAATTAGTGTTATTAAAAATTTATACAAGGGTTTTTTTTAAATAAAAGAAAATAAAAATATAATTCTGAAGATTAAAATATTAAAAAAGAATTCTTGTGATATAAATATAAATCGTTAATTCTAGAATAAATGAAAAGGTTTAACAGTGAAAAAAGAACTCTCGTAATAAGAGAAAAAGACTATAAGAATTTTTAAAAAATCAAACATTTTAATTTATTTATGGAAAAAAATTCTTTGAAACTTTTCATCCAATTTAAATTGCATTAAAAACTTAACGGAAAATATACGTTAGTACACTTTTAGCTTATATGTAATTACGAAAAATTACGAATGAATTATTGGCTCAACTTTATGTATTTTTTGGTGCTGATTTCAGAAATAATACTAAAATAATTGCTATCACATTTTTTTTTTTTTTTTTTTTTGAAAAATCCGATTTTAATTGGATTTTTATGAGTGTTTACCAAGAATTTTTCCGGCGTTGAATTTCTTCTCTCCGTGACTGACCTTCCTTTTTACCGTGGCACAAAACATACAGAATACCACTTTGTGACACCCTCCCGTCGCACTCTCTCAACCAATTGTTTCGCAACAAGTTCAAGGCTCCGATACCGAATATAAGCTCTCAGGAGCCGATTCTCCTCATCTCTTCTAACAGGTTGTACTCTATTTTCTAACTAGAGAGCTGGGCATTTCGAAAGAAGCAGTTAAAATGTTGGGTTCCAGATTGAAAGAAAAATCTTTTGACGAAAGGAACCTCTTTTACTGATACAAAAATCTGTTAAGTACACTTTGAGGAAGAGGAGAACCTGGTCTAGTGTCCGGATGTTCCTGTATTGATGAGCATGTTTAGTATCACTAAGATAAAAATAAATGCAGATTATTCATAGATTCATCGAAAAGAAGCATTAAGGCTTTTTTTTATTCCTCACGGAAGTCAGTATGCATCTGTACCCATTGTGTGTGTGTGTGAACGTTTGGGGCATTTAAAAGAACATTATGAAAACCTGGCTGTCGTCCTCAGCAAAATAAAGTATGCCGATCACAGTGGGACCACTTGTGATTGTTTGAAAGTTATGTCCATGACTCTCGGTCAACAAGACGATATACAAAGCTCCCATGTTTCATTTGTGAGTGACACAGTCGTGATAAGACTCAACATTGGGTCAAGAGAGAATGGCCGAAAAGTCAAATTATTAACCCAGGCACCAAGAATGAGATTCGGAAGAGCTTAGTTCAAGGAGGGCGAACCAGTGGCCCGCATGCCATTGATGGCACGCGATACAATATTTCGGGCATGCCGTGATCAAAATGGTTTTCATTTTATTTCAAACTAACAAAGTTCATTATGAAGTATTACGAACAAACGCAAGTGATTGGACGCGGGGAGCACACTCATTTGTTATTGTCTTGTCTTAGTTACGTCGTGGACTACAATTGCTTGTGATGAGAAGTTCGTCTACGTCTTCATTGACACAAATGTATTTTAATGTCCATTTGTGTTATACATGCGATTTCTAATTGTTATTTAACATGGCTAGTTCAGCAAAAGAACAAAAAGTGCAAGATAGTAAGTGTAAAAGAGAATTTCAAATTTGGTCAATCTACAGAAATATGGCACTATTAGTAAAGGCGACAAAGCGGTGCGTGTTTTATGCTCTGTAATAGTGGTATGCAGTACATCGTCTGTAAAACGGCATTTTGAAACAAATCACAAATCCTATTATCAAAAAAGTGAACTACAGCAAAATAAGTTAATAATATAAGTTATGTACCATCCAATCTGCAACAACAGAAGTCACACTAATGTTTACTTTAATTTGAATTAAACGTATAACTAAAACATTTAAAACTATATAGTGCAAGAAGTATTTTTTCGTAGTAAATAAAGAATTTCGTGTGTTGTTAATATTTAGTTTTATTATTTTTATAATAACCCTAAGTAAAAATTATTTGATGACACGTCTATACCTCATTAAACATTTCTTTAGGAAAAAATAGCACATTGATCCAAAAAGGTTCGCCACCCCTGGTTTAATTGAACCGAATAAAGTATTGTTACTCCCTCTGCATATAAATTTGGTGTAATGAAGCTGTTTGTTAAGGCTATTTCATAAGATGATGATTGTTTGAAATACCTGCACAAAAAGTTTCCAGGTGTATCCGAAGCCAAGTTGAGAAAGAGGGGATCATTGTTGGTCCAGATATTCGCAAGCCTATGATGGAAAAAGAATTTGAGACTCCCATAACAACAAAGGAATTAGTTGGGTCATAATACATTTCCTTCACTCTTCTGTGGACTTTTCCTCCGAAAATTTAGGACAAATCAACAATAAACAGGGTGAAAGGTTCCACCAAGACATCAAAGATATGGAAAGATAATATAAAAACATGCTTGCTCACTACTGTTGGGATGTTAACACGAGATAGACTCGAGATTGAAAATAAAAGAACATCAAAAAGAAGTTTTAAAGGAAAAAAACGAGTACGCATTTAAGGTATCCGACCACGTTCGGAACCTTGATTTTAAAAAAGCGCATAAATGGATAGTTTTCATGATATTTAGTGTCACTTAGATTAGAATACATGTATAAAATTGTTTTAAGGACATTTTGACTACTACTTTTTTCAAAACGTTCTCTTTTTAGGAAAAATGCTTCTATTATAATAATATTTTGCCTGTATATAGCTCAGACCTCTGTACAGAGGCTCAAATAAGAATTTTGAAAAATTCACATTATTTTCAGAGTTACCAGCAATTGAAATATATATATATATAATTATCGGCGTTTTTTTTCTTAAAATTTCTCCCCTCTGTAGTCGTAAAACATGGATAAACCCACTTATAAGTCATATATTTCAAAAATTCTAGTTGAGCCTCTGTACAGAGGTCTGAACTATATACAGGCAAAATATTATTATAATGGAAGCATTTTTCGCAAACGGAGAATATTTTGAAAATGGGTCATTCTATGTTCATTTTTTGTAAAAATATTGTACATAGAGAGAGAAAGAAACTGTACCATAATTGGATATAAAAAGTTTAAACTTCAAGTGAACTTCTCGTTCTTCTCTCAACCAGAAGCAACTTGTAAAATCTGGGGGCAGTGGTTTTCATCCATTTACAGAAAAATCAATTTGCCTCATCAAGAATCAATATTTATACAAATTTAACTCGATAACAACTACTGTTACTAGACTATACATGCTGAATTGCTTAAGAGAATTCCTTTTCAAATAGGATTTTAGCAAAAATGTCGATATCGAGTTTACAAAAAATCCTGTCTTGAATGGGGAAATGTGTGTGTGTGTGGTGGCCATTTTTGAGATTAGCACACCAAACTGCATAAAAATCCCCGAAAACTTCGTTTGTATTTTTCGAAAACTCTAATTTTGCAGACCTGAGTTATTAAAAACATTACTTTCAATTTTAAATGTATCAAAACTGCTTGGGAAAATATATGGGTTTAAAAAAGTAACAAAGAGAAACGCATTAGAAATTACTGTATAAATTTATTTGTAACGGGTGAGAAATTAAATAAAATATATACAATTTAATCTTAAAGTCACCAAAGAAAGCTTAAAAACCTAACTATGCATTTCTGACAAAACAAGTAATTCATTTTATAAAAAAATAATAACAAATGTCTTTATTCATACATAAATAAGCTATATTGAAAAAAAATTAATTTAAATATTTATAATCACAGATGCTGAGTTAATGTTTGTCTAGAACACAGAGATAGCGAACCATTGGCACGCAGGTTATTGATGGCACGCGGCACAATATTTTGGGCACGCAACCGATCAAAACGATCAACTGCGATTGATTATTTAATCAAGGAATTTTCAGGGAGATTTTCTAGTTCAAAGAATTATCAGAAATGCTCAAATTTATTAAGTACCCTGACGTGACATCATTTTATAAGCTGAACTTGCAGCAATTCGATTGGTTGGAAATTGAAGAATTTGAAATGTAACTTATTGATTTCTAGTCTAATTCAATATGGATTCAAAAATTTATTGAAACAAGTAAAAAGTTAGAATTGATTGAAACAGAAAGATTAACAAGAAATATAAGTAAAAATGCCAATAACGAAATTTGGGAAAAATTGAAATTAATTAATTAATTAAAATCAAATTAAATTCCTACTGAATTTGAAAACACTAATTATTTGATTAAAAAAATCGTATGCTCAGGAATTTGAATTTATATGAATGATGTTTATATTTGTTATACAATTAATTAAAAATTAACAAAAATACTCAATTATTACATTTTTTTAAATTAATATTCTTCAACTAAAAAAAACTATTGGTTTATTTCGGTTCGATATATCATCAATCATTATGTCAGTATTTTCTAATGTAACGTCAAGCATATAATTATCATCATTGCATGTGCATTGCTTCTGTATTCCATGTGTTCACTTCTCCACTCCCTGTTTTTTGTTTCAGTTTCGCGTGAAACTACTCGTAGAAGGGAGATTCAATTTAGTTGAAAATTAAGTCGTTTCCAAAATAGCCAAATTTTGGGCGGATAATTTAAAATTTATCTTTAAAATATTTAAGTAGAGTTCATGATTCACAATATGAACAAAAAATAACAAATTACCTAATTCTGTGGCCGATTTACACCCCACCCCGGAACACCTCCACTTCAATGCTGAAGCATGTAGGCGGAGGAGTTCTTGATCCACATAAATTCATGAGATTAAACTCCTTATTTTTTTATTTACAAGCTATTATAGGCCCATCGGAGCCAAAAATGTTGAATTATCTGCCATACCAATCAATTTGCTGTCAATTTTGAATTTTCTGAAACTTAATCCCAAGAATCTAGTTGGATCTATAAAACATGGAGGTGGAAGTGTTCTTGCGTGGGGGTGTAAATCGCGGCCACAGATTTAGGTAATTTGTTATCTTTTGTTCATATTGTGAATAATGAATTGTACTTAAATATTTTAAAGAGAAATTTTAAATTATCCGCCCAAAATTTGGATATTGGGAAACGACTTAATTTTTTAAAAGGGTAATGACGCTAGGCGCACTGCTCTCAATGTACGCCACTGGTGTCTCTATAACTGTCCCCAAATTATGAAAATACCTCCTCAATCACTTTATTTAGCCCAGTAGAGCATATTTGGTGAGATTTTGATGTAAAAAAAAGAAAACATAACAAATACAAAATGTGAAGTAAAAACAATAATCACAGAAAAATGGAGGAAAATCGATGCAGAAATTACAAAAAACTGATTAAATCAATACCAAGATGCTTAAAAGTTGTTGTGGACACTAAAAGATGTCCTACTAAGTACTAAATTAAGAAAGAAATACAATATTTAAAGCTGAGATTTTTTTTTGTTAAGTGTATGAAGACTTTTGTGGCGTAATTTTTTACTAGCTTTTTGATTTTTAATTTTTTTAAAAGATAGTTATACTATTTTTAAAAAATTAATTATGTCATTCCATCAAGAACAAGTTGCAGATATTATAAAAAAATTACAATTACAATATATTAAGTTTTATTAGTCGAAAACATTAAATTTTATAAGAAATTGCAAGTGTACGAACACTTTTGTGGCCCACTGTATATATAATTAACTGTAATAGCTTTGATAACAATTTTAACATAAAACACATTAAATCTTTTATGTTTGGACTAAGTAAGACAGAATTATGTATTACAGAAGATGTACTAATTTCAAATAAAATTAAAGATTGTCATGCTTTGCACATTATTAAGGACATTCATAAATTTTTGAAACATAAACATAACATAAATGTTAATGTAAATAAGGATTATCAAATAGAATACTGTACACTTTTATATATGAATAAATCATATGATAATGTTAATTTTTCTGACATATTTAAAAAACACATGTCATCTTTCCCAATACAAAATATCACTATTAAAAAAGCTTTTAAATAAAATAGGTAGATCAATTTTTAACTATAATGTGCCTATAAAGCAAGATAACTTAATATGTAAATGTAGTGAATTTAAAGATTTCATTGATCAACATCACAAGCATGTTGTTACTGGTGATCTCAATATTGTAAAAGACAATAATCTTAGAAATATTATGAATAAAGGTACTGGTTTTAGATTAATGATTTCGAATAATAATAAAATTATCAAAAATCAGTTATATAATGATATTGAGCATTTTATATACAAAATAGCTATTAAATATAGTATGCCTATAGAGGCATTCACAGAATTCAAAGATAAAATTACAAAGCAGCTTAATACATATAACTATGGTATAGATAATAAAATCTTTTTTAATAATATTAAAAGTCAGATTAAAAATTTACAAAATAAATTTATTATAGTTTATGTTGATAAAGTGCCAGGAAATTTTGCATTCATATGTAAATACTATTATAATTTATTGATCAACAATTATTTCGATAATAATACAGCTTTTATTAAGTCTTCTGTTTCTGATAGAGAAATAAATAAACGTATCTTGGCTTTTCATAAAAAGTTAAAAATTCAAATTAATAATAATTTTAAATTTCCACATATATTTCTAACTCCCAAATTTCATAAAGACCCAGTTAAATTTAGGACAGTTACAAATGGTTTTAATACATATATCAGCAAAACAGGCAATATTCCACAGAAAATATTGCATGAAACAATAAATAACCTTATATCCTCAGCCATTCTTAAAAATAGCAAATCACTTGTTGAAAAAATGAAAGATAAAAAAATTTATTCAGTCTATAGTTTAGATTTTGAAGATCTCTTTAACTCTATTAATATTGATGATTTGATTAATATTCTTGTAAATTTACATAAAGACAATTTATTTAATAATGTTAATTATGATAGATTTGGTTCACTACTTAGGTTTGTACTTAAAGAGAACTATATATATCATAAAGGTAACTATTATCAGCAGATTAAAGGATTGCCACAAGGTGGCCCTGCGAGCAACTGTCTTGCCAATTTATACTTACATTATTTTGAAAGTAGTTACATTAATAATTCTAAATTTTATATTTATCGTTATATAGATGATATAATCATCTTTGGCAAACAAGCCAATTTTATACCTAACATTAATTTTTATCCACAATATCTTAATTTAATACAGACAAATAATAACAACAATGAAGCAAATTTTCTTGACATACATGTCAAATTATATGAAAATGTAATAGTTTCTAATATTTATGATAAAAGAGAAGAATTTAATTTCAATATTATAAAAGTTCCTCATTGGGAGAGTAATGTACATGTATCTATATTCAGAAATATTGTTATTAATTATATACAACGTAATAAATTTCTTGTGTCAAAAAAATCAGACATTATAAATAACTATACACATTTTACTAAATATTGCTTAAATCAGAAATACCCAATTTATTTTATTAATAGTTATATAAATAAAGCTATTCAAAATAGTTAGAATTAAAATTATGAGATTGATAATAGCTTATTACTGTAAACAAATATTTTGATATAGTTATCTCCATAGTCTAATATTAGATTAGAAATTACTATTATTTTATTCATATTTACTCTGGTGTTATTATAGTTATGCTATAATATGCAACTAATTTTAATTTTTATTTCCATTTGTAATCTTTTGTTAAGTGCTACATTTCAGCCACTCTTTTGAATTAAATCTGTATTAGGGTATAGAATCTGGCAACAAATTGAATGTTTCCTCTCAGTTTTAGCGCGGGCTTTGCATTTGTAAGTGCAATTTTTAGGTAAGTTACCTCTATCTTGTAATGGATTTAGATATTTCTATCCATTATTTCCTATTGGTTTTTGCTCAGTGTTATTTACAAATAAAGGGGGAAGGTTGGCTGGCCAAAAAACATGTTCAACCCCACTTTTATATAAATTAATTTTTATATACTAACTGTCCTAAGTCAGTATTGTTCATGGCACTGCAGCATCCATTTTATATTTATTATCTCGATTACTCTTTTGTCCTTCATTGTGTGATTTTCCTGCTGTCTATGTGTTTGTCGAGTTTATTGTTTGGATGTGATCTCTTGTTAGAAGAGAATTGACCTATATATATATATATATACACATAGTCTTATTCTCTACAAACATGAGATCAACATCCAACAATCAATATATATATATATATATATATATATATATATATATATATATAT
>BMAV01017135.1:81859-100847 GCA_019973955.1 Trichonephila inaurata madagascariensis | reverse complement strand
TAATCAAAATACAGAGAATGGAGTATTGTCTAATTTTGATATAAATAATGGGCCTGTAGCAATTGAGAATGATAACCTCTAATTCCCCTTCAGACCACGTCATCGCCTCAGACAGACAGAATCCAACTCACGGTACTTGAATTGAATGATGTACAAAATCAAATCCCTGTTAGAAGATCGGAAAGAGTAAAATGTAAGCAAATGTCAGTTCATTTAACGAATAATGTATCAAACTCCTATTTTGAGGGAAAAAATAGTGCTAATTGGCAAAATTGGAAATTGGCAATGGAGAATGAAGTAGTTTCGCGTTAGATAAACATAAAATTTGGGAAATCGTACAAAAACCTTCGAAATCAAAATTAATCAAAACTAAATGGTTATATAGTTTAAAACACAAGATGATGCTGGGAAAAATATAAAATACAAAGCAAGGGGCTTGTAGCAGCTGGTTTTAATCAAATAAAACACATATCATTCAGAGTTGTATTCACCAGTTGTAAATATTGAATCTTTTCGATTGTTAATTGCACTTGCAGCTTAAAATTATATGTTAATCTCTTTGATGTATAAAAACTGCTTACGTGTATGGTGATTTAGAGGAGACTGTGCATGTGTTACCTCCTCACGGTTATGAGAAATTAATTGGAGATGACAAAGTTTGTAAATTGAAAAATAGTATTTATGGTTTGCTACAGTCTGGTAGAAACTGGTATATGAAAATAAAGGGTGAATTAGAAAATTTTGGTTTAAAACAATTAGCTTCTTATAATTGTATTTTTATTAAAACTGATAATCAAAGTGTTCTTATATTATGTATGAATGTTGATGTGATTTAGCTATTTTTTGTAACAATGATAAAATGCATAAAGATATTGTTAGTAAGATTAAAAATGTATTTGAAGTGGTTGTGAAAACAAAACTAATAAATTTTTAAGCATGGAAATTGAAAGATGTGAAAATGGTATTTATTTATCCCAGTGTGACTACATTAATTCATTATTAGTCAAACATAATTTAGAACATTGTAAAAGTGTCAAAACTCCAATTGTGAAAAGACAAAAATTTTCCCTCTACAAATGAATTTATTAATATTACTGTGTATCAGGAATTAAAAAAAATTGGGGAACTTTTGTATTTAGCTAAAAGAGAACTCGGCCTGATATTTCCTTTGTAACGTCTTATTTATCCCAATGTAATCATAATCCGGAAAAGAGACATTACAATTCGGCTAAATGAGTGTTAAGATATTTAATGGGCTCAAAAGATAAAAAATTGTTTTATGAAAAAGAATTTGGTATTTTAAATGTTAGTTCAGATGCTACATGGAGAAATGCAGAAAATGGAAAATCATTTTCTGGAGGTGTAATTTTACTTGGTAATTCATTAATTTTATGGAAATGTCGTAAACAAAAGAGTGTTAGTTTGTCAACGTGTGAAGCAGAGTTATTTTCTATTTCTGAAATTTGTAAAGATATAATTTGGACTGTAAATTTGTTAATTGAATTAAAATGTGAATAATTTATAAATAATGCTGTCATTCTAATTTTAGATAGTCAAGCAGCAGTTCAGTGGATTAAGGGTACCCGTTCTTCAAATAAATCAAGGCATATGAACTTATGTTTTCATTTCATAAAGGATTTAATTGAAGATACTGTAATTAAATTAGAATATATCCGAACAGAATTTTTAATTGCAGATTTTCTTACGAAAGCCATGAATGTAGAAAAGTTAGAATATTCAATGCAAAAAATTACATTACTCTCTTGATTTTATGTCACTGTGTTTGTTATATTTTATATGTATTGTGCATGTGTCTATAATATTAGTATTGTTTTGAAAAAATGTATCGCTCGCAGGAAAGGTATGTTGGGGTGAAGCGAGTGAACTATTTTTTCTGGAGGAAGGATAACTGTGTGACCCACCCACACGCGGTTTTCCCGCTTCACACCCACGCATTCCTTCTACGGGGTTCACTGGCTGACCGGTCGCTGTGTGGTTTTGGGTCAGACTTGCTGTTTGCAGTTTCCGTGATCGTTTTTCGTATTTGCGTATAAATAAATGTGCTGTCCAGAGACACCTGAGTGGAAGTAATTTCTCAGAGAACAACATTTTTTTTTTATTCAAAATTTCTTTCTATAGGTTGCATGATTTAAATATTCTAATTTGTTTTATGTAAATTCAGAAAGTTGATTGTATAGATTTAAGATCTGAAATTTTAAAATTCATAGAATATTTCATTTAATCTGGATCCATGCCATATACAATTTCTCAAAAATACTATGAAAAATTTTGTTGACAACCTACAAATATAATGCCGTCTCCTGTTTTTGCTTTCTAGTTCCAATGTCACATAGTTGGCTGTTTTTCTTGAAGATTTAATTAATTTTAAAGAACAGACAACCCAATTACTTGTTTGTTTATAATGTGAATTGCCTGTGATAGTGTTTAAAAATGTAAGTTTTTATGTCATAAACCTAATGAGATAAATAAAGTGAGAGAATATTTCAGAAATTCTGCATAATTTGACCTTTTTTTAGCTATTTAATCTGTGATTTAGGAGAGGATTTTCTTTAATTTTTTTATTTGTTTGGGTTGGTGATGTTTAATACTTTTTCTTGTAAATAAATTTAAAAAGCCATTTATAAGGTTTCCAGATAATTTTATTAGATATTATCAATGAGATAAAAAAATTGAGATATAATAATTGAACAAGATATTATGCACGTTAAATATTGGCAGTTAGATCCTCGATTTGTTCTCTATTTGTCCTTACAGTATAGTGTTACATTCATAGAATCTGATTTATACAGCAGATCATGAACTGCTTTATTTACTTATAGTGCATTCATGTAATGTTAAAATTAAGTTCCAATAAGTAATGTATATTAAATTAAGTATGATTATTAAATAAAACTGCCCGATAAGAATTTTCTGCTTCATTATACAAGAAATTTTCATGAAAACAATTTAATTTGTTCTACCATAAAATAATTTTATTAAAAAGCCTATTTTTTAAGCATGTTTCTTAATTTATTTTTAAAAAGTCAAATTCATTTTCTTTCTGAATTTTAGAGACAGGCATTTCTAAAAAATTCAAACCTTTTGAATGGTCATAATTACAAAGGAAGTCAAACAATAAAACATATCAAATGTTTGCTTATAATTAGATTATTTCAGATATCCAAAACCTTTAAATGATGTTAAAAACAATTTCATTTCCATCACAGAAGAATTTCTAATTATTAATCAAAAACTTTCATTATTAACCAACTATTATCTTAAACACTCTGCTCTCAAAAAGCATAAATCTCTTGTTAAACATTAGAAATAGGTATGAAAATTTTTAAATAAACAAAAATATCCATGTTACTGACAAATATTATTATAAATTCATTTCCAAAATTAGATTTACTTTCATTTCATGTTTCTGAATGTTCCATAATCTTCTATGAGAAATTATAGAGATAGCATTTCTAAAAACATTAAATATTTGTAGCTGTTAATTATTAAGGGAATCAGACAATGAAAGGTATAAACATTAACATTTCAAAATGGGACCATTTCATATCTATATGTTTCTTATAAATTACACTATTTTATGAATTTATGTGGAGTGATACACTATGTACCAATAAGTAATTGGTCACATATGAGAAGTTTTTCCAAATTCAATGGTCTCAATTCTATACTGTTAATCATTCTCGTGCGTAAATAAACACAATTAACTTCATGGTTTTATTATAAGGAGGCTAAAAAATAATCTAGAACTATTAATAAATATATAAACAAACTGCAAGTAGCCCCTCCGCTTCGCAAACACCAAATGACAAATATACTAAACTGAAACAAAAATTATGCTAAAATATTACGAAAAATACTTCATACCTAATTATTAAACAAGGATTTTGTAAAAATATAATAAAAATAAATAAAATATCAGAAATAAGCTTGACACACAAGAAGTAAACATATCAAGCATTCGAAGTTTACACACTGATGCAAAACGCGGGGAAATGTTAGTATCCTCGTCACGTGATTCCGACTTGGCGTCTCATTGTCGTGAATCAACCTAATTATGTATTCGGTAACTTTCTCAAGTACCGTGGTAAAGGAAAAACAAAAATTTGCTTTTGAGTTGCTTTAATAGCTCTTTTCACACCACCTTCCAATCTTGAGTATCGATTCTTCGACAACTGGAACATCATACACACTCATTTCCCTTTTAATTATTAAAATTGAATTTTCAGAAATCTTCATTTCCACTCTTGAATATAGGGGACATACGGAGCAAAAATCAATTAATCTCTTTCAACACAACCACCCTGACTGACAAATTGAAAGGATCCAAGGGGATAAATTCCATAACAAGTGTAAAGACAATTGCTATAAATTTTACGTTAGCATTCTTCCATTAAGATGTGATGATGCTACACTGATTTAATCATTGGAGCCTACACTTCAACTCTTCTTATCCTCTTGGGATTTCAGGTGAAACTCCTTGATTGAAAATGAGCGAAAAAAGAAAAGAATTGAAACTTCAAAGCATAGTTCTTGTGATAATAATAAATTTTCATTAGAAAGAAAATGAGTTTACTCTATCACCTGATGGAAGTTTATAAACAAGACTTTTTACTCAATTTCAGTTTTTTTTTCTAAATCTAATTTTAAAGGAAAATGAGAATGAAAGCAGATTTTTTGTTCTCAAAAATTGACAGCGTGTTTTTAAAGCAAAGTACTTTGTAAAGCTTTACTGTTCCATAAAAAGAGGAAAGTAATGATATTTGTGTACAACGCTGACTTTGCCTTTATTAGTATCTAATCCAGAACATATCAATTCTATCATTATGTTTATGCAACCCAGCTGTGTATTAAAAAAACTATATGATATTAAAGAAGCAAAAAACATTTTGAAAACACTATTATGCAAGAATACGCAGACGAATTAGAATTCTTTTTAAATAAATATTGTTATTGATTGAAAATTCATCAAAAAAGATAAATATTAACAATTTTTTTTACTTCATACCACATCTGTACGAAACAAATATAGTAGAATCTCGACTGTTTTAATTTCTTATAAATCCTAGCCGGTAAAATATGTAAAAACACATTTAAAAATTCGGTGATTTTACTAAAAACTCAGCATGAAGCATCTTAATGCAATACCCTCACATCACAATTTAGTTACTGCTTTATTAAAACGTTTATAGGTCTGTTTATAATACTGACTAATTTGTCATTTTTGATTCAGTGTTCGAAATACGGTACAAAAAATTAATTCGAAATAAACTGAACTTTCTCATTAAAACTAAAACACAATAAACAAGAACACACATTTACATGTAAGAACATCGAAAAAAATTATTTTGCAATCTAAAATCTAATTAAATTAATTAATAAAAGCAACAGCTTTTTCTATTAAGTGTCGAAAACACATATCAAATCCGAATTCTAACAGTGAACTGAATAATTCTCACATCGAAATTTATCACAAAACGCTCGCGAATGCCAACTTTAGAAACAAAACTTAACAATATCAAACGATTAAATATCAGTAAGTAAAATAAATAATAAGAAAAATTAGAGTTTTACAAAATTAAATCAAAGCAGACTATAACAGTATGAAAAGGAGAATAATTTCCAATGTTAATAGAAATATTAAATTTAATTTCAAAGAACAGATTTCATATTTATTACATATTTTGATTTATACTCACGTCTAAATCAACAGCATAGTTTCTCTTTTATGAATAGCAGCCATCCCCCAAGTGGCGGGTTAAGAGCCATAGCAGGCTGTAAAATCGTGCTAATTATCGCTGTTTCCAATTACTTTTTCCACAATACGAAAAAAATTTTATTTTTGACTAATATCAATTTTTTTAATATTCCTTCGTAAATGCGAATCTTAGTATTTCGAAAGCTCGAAGTAGGCCTGAGATCCCGATCAGCTCGAATTACCGAGAATCGACAGTATAACTATTTATATTTCAAACCCAATTAAATTATGTTTTCTTAATACGTAACATATAAAAGTGAATAATAGCATAAGATGTAGTTATTTTAATGCAATTTTAAAACATACAATTTTGAAAGTTTATGTTTAATAAAAAAAAGTGTTAAAAAGGATTTTAATAATATAAGAATGGTTAAAAGAAAATAAACTATCAAAGGCATCTTTTTATTAATGTCTAGCTTTTTGAAGTGAGCTCTCTCTTTTAACTGAAAACTCAAATCCAAAATCAAATAAAGTATTTTTTCACTTCTCATACGCGCGAGCCTTTATTTTGCTGCTTTTTCTGAATTTTTTTACAATTATTTATCTCTTTTTCCTAGAGCACAGATTTAAGAGTAGCTTTAAAAACACAACGTTGATAAAAAAAATTAAATGAATTCTTAGAGCATTTAATCAATTATATTAATCATATTCTTATCCAAACTCTGTCTCTCTCTGGATGCTCTAATCACAGCTATTTAACCATTTTTCAGTCCAATCTAATTAATCATACAAGCTAATATGCGTTGCTGCAGTCATAAATTCATTGAAGGTTCTATATAATATACTTTCTCATTTTATTACTAATTAGAAATAAATAAATTAAAATAACTATGGGATAAAACCCTGTCCGGGTCTGACGGCAGACCATCGCCCTTTGTTCAAATCATACAACTGCTCATACTCATTGCTAAAATTGTAAAACTGTAATTTACATGTATTACGTAGTTCTAATTTTTAACTAATCTCTTCGTTAAAAATTTCTGTTTGTCGTACACTTTTTTCGTTTATACTTTTTTCCGCCAGAAATTCATTCTTGACACTACTCTTCAGTTAAATTCAACTTTTTATGACCCATTCTTACTAACTATATCTATGTATAAATAAATTTACTGCAGCATCACGAAAAAATGTTTTATATAGAGAGAAAAATAACTTGATTTTATATGTTACATATTATTATTATAAATAGTTGAAGTAAATATATTTAGTTAAAATATTTAATTAGAACTACAATTTTCAAATTTTTTTTCCGTAAATATGCTTAATAGCGTACTTTCTTACAAAGGCAATAAAAAATTTATAAAACTCTGGGGCAACATATTAACGATTATGTCAAGTTTAAGTGCTGTAAAAAAAATAAATATAATTAAATTCTCAAAAAATATTTTTAGATCCAAATAACTTAAGGCTGGGAACTTGTTGTTCAACGGAACATGCAACCGTTTTTTTTTAAACATTTTTTGAAATAACATTTTGTTCTGGATTTAGATGAAATGTTCAATTCTCTTAAGATGATCAGTTAATGGGGTCATTTCACGAAAATCGATGCTAAAATCGATTTATCAATCTCGATTGAAAAATAAAATACCACTCTTTCTCTTTCTGATACAGCTTAAATTTTTGTTCTAGCTGAATTAGAAGTATTTTTAATATTTGTTTTAAAACAGTTGTTTACGTCTGTCAAATCCCAAAGCAGCTGATTGCCACTCCCTTTCAAATCAAAACAAAAGACGCATGCTACTTTTCAGCCTTGTCAAATAACTTAAATTGATTAAAAGAATTTACTTTGATCGGCAAATCAATTAGGAAAGAAGTGAAGTGAATAATTGTAGCTGTTTGCTTACAACTTGGTAACTCACGTGCTGTTTTTTCTCGTTAAATCTAATAAATGTTTTTCAGTTTTCATCGGATATAAATTTGCAATATCTGATTAATATGCCTCGTTTTCGAAACAAAACTTTTAAAAGAAGGAAGTTTGGAGGAAATTGTACAGATTCTTCACCTTCTAAGGATTTGAATAAAGGAGAACAACCGGCAAGTAGGTATATTAAGAATTCATCATCAAAATCAAAAATTAGGTAAGTTTAATGATGAGTATGTTTCGTTTTTAGATTCATCTGAAAACTTTTGTGAAATAATTGACATTCCGCTGTTTCCTAGTGTTTTGAAACAACATGTATTATGAGTAAAGTGTAAAAAACAAAGTATTAACATCAAGTTTGGTCACCAAATTCAGGGTTTGGCTACAGAGTTGTAAATATGTTGTGACTTTTGTGGTCTTATTCAACCACTTCTCAATAACAGGTTTACTAACACTTTTGTGAGGTATTCACCCTTAGGTGATACCTTACTCCTAAATTATCTTCGTGACCTAGGGGTGTGGGAGTGAATGAAGAACCAGGCGTTGCCATGATCTTAAAAATGTCTTTATTAAGATCTTAACTTAAACACTAACAATGATAATATTTATATTATAACTTAGTGGATCTGAGGTGAGAAAACACACAATACGTATTACCAAATAAGCGCGATCTTAACCACTATATTTAACTTTCCCGTCTATTCCTAATCTCTATTTTTATCACAGTTGCTAATAGATACTAGAATTTATCCTACCTTGATTTCTTGTTTGACCGCAATCCTCTCGGATTCGAAATATCTTTTGTTTAGCTCGCATGGAATTGTATCCACCTTGACTTGATCGTTCTGTCACGGATAGCTTCACACTCCATGACGGCATTTTTCTCTTCCTTCAATTCACGCGCTTAAACCAGACTAACATAATCACTTCCCAATAGGTCATCCGCTTACGTTAAACTTCTGCTATTTAAAAGGTTTCTAATTTGCATATTCACGTTTCTCTTCTGGATTTGGTTGGAAAGAATTTCCCTTTTTCGGCCCAAAAGAACCCAAGAGGAGTTTTTAGTTTAACATGCGAAGAGCCCGACACACTGTAGTTAATAAAAAAGATACAAAAATGTATGAAGTGAACACTAGACTTGCATATGCTATGAGGTCAGTTGAAAAAGAAGCAACTGCGAAAGTATCTTGTAGTTATGAATTTGCCACCTCCACCAAAGTGGTTTTACGAGTCTTTGCAAGCCTTAAATAATGCGACAGAGAAAAAGTAGCAAAAGTGTCTATGGCATTAGCTGCTTCCGAAACTCTATCATTTAATAATGGTAACCCAAATGTACCTGTTCCTATAGATGGTTCCTGGCAAAAAAAGGGGCCATACTTCTCTAAATGGTGTTGTTACAGCAGTTGTGACGTCTCACGCGTCCTTTCTCTAACATAACCTCTGTGTTCTTTGACGGCCACGATTAATGGCAAATCTTTGCCAACCCAAATCCAAGAAGCGAAACAAAGGATAGATGCAAATAAGATAACCTTTAAAAGGACAGAAGTTTTAGTAAGCGGGATGGCAATTTAGAGAAAGTTCAGTTCAGAGAAGATAGAAGTGTAAATTGACGGCTTACCTAAAAATCACGAAAATCTCACCATTCATCCAAGGTACATACCCTTGTACGCCAGCTTAGAGGAATATCTGAAGTGGATTGGACGTTGCGTAGAAATCAAGGTAGGAAGATTATATTCTGAATGCGAATATATTATTAGGATTGTGTGTGTGAGAGTAGGCGGATATAATATAATTATATAGATAAGTGATCTAATTGCGCGATCTGTGTTAATTACGGCTACGTGTTTTGGTTTATTCTCACTTAATATAAGTTTGTTCGATATATAAGTAATTTAAGTTAAATTCTTAATAAAAGTCATATTAAGAATTCTAAAATGTCTCATCATTTCGAGAATTCCACACCTCTAACTTACGCTGAAACCCCACGATATGGTCAACGAAGATCGACCATGTCGCACAGTTAGTGTGGACACTGGGATAGTTGTTGATGCCGAAATATTATCGAGGAAATGCTCATGTGATTTTAACGGCAACGTACATAGTGATGAGTATTCGGCAAATTACTTCGGAAATAGTGGGGAATGTTGAAGGTGCACTTCGTATCTTCCATCGCTCAGAGGTATTACACAATTTGCGATATACACAATATTTGGGTGATGGGGACTCGAAAGCATACAAAAAACAGTTTTAGAATCTAAACCTTACAAAGATGTTAACATTGAAAAATTAGAATGTGTGGGTAATGTTGAGAAAAGGATGTGTACACGACTCAGGACATTAAAATTAAAGGCAAAAGGCTCGAGGACAAAAAATCTCTAGGAGGTCGTAATAGATTGACAGATGCAGAAATGGACAAATTGCAAAGATACTATGGTTTGGCTATTCGAAACAACTCGGGAAATTTGTCAGCTATGAAACAAGCTATCTGGGCTATATTTTTTCATAACATCTCAACAGATTTGATTCCACAACATGGTTTATGCCCCTTGGGAAATGATTCGTGGTGTGGATATAATAGGTCCAAACTGAATGGTGATACATATAAACATAAACACAACTTACCTGTTGTAATTATGAATTGCATATAAAAAGTATTTAGAGATCTTTCAAGCCCCTGAACTTCTGTCTAGATGCTTGCGCGGTAAAACACAAAATTGTAATGAAAGCTTAAATAGTGTTATATGGTCCATAATTCCCAAATCTGTTTTTGTACAATTGGGAACTTTAAAAACTGGATTATATGAAGCAATATCTATATATATATAATCAAGGCTTCATTACCAAATTAAAAGTTTTAGATTTATTTAATATTCAACCTGGATTTTATACATGTCGAGCATTGCAAGAAGCAGATCATGCAAGTATAAGGAAAGCGGAAAAGGCAATTTCACAAAGAACAAAAGAAGCTAGAATTAAAAACAGACAATTAAAATGTAGACAAGAAGATAATCTTGCAGATGATCACAGCAATCTAAGTTATGGTTCTGGAATGTATTAGTTAAAGGTAAGTTTTTTTACCTTAAATCACTATTTCTCAAAAGTGTAAATTTAGACACAAAAGGAACATTTTTGAAAAACTACTCACTTAACAGTTTTGAAATTTTGCACATATTTTAATATTATACAAATAAATATTTCAATGAGAGATTATGTCAAAAAAATTTTTCAAAAAAAAGTTATGGTTTAAAATGTACAAGAATTTTCAGCGTTTTAAAATTTTTGACGTGTTACTCCACACATGAATTTTTTTAAAAAAAACTAATAAAAACTTTAAGAAATGCTCTCATTAAAATAAAGAAAACAGTGCAATAAGTTTACAAAAAAAAATTCATGACTGCACAAGTGGTCAATTTTTCAAAAAAAAAAAAAATGTTCCTTACACTTGGTCATTTTTAACATTACTGAGATAGGAAAAATGCTGGGTGAAGTGACCTCCTTAAATATTTGGAAATTCTTTATGCAATAACTTTTACTGTTATTCGATATAATAATGAATACTTTTAACTAAAAATATATTTATGCAAAATATTGCAGAAGTCGGAGATGAAAATTTTGGAAATTGTATAAATCTGGAATTATTTTGAGTAATAAATAGTACATTCTATATATATATCCCCACTAAATTTTAATGAGATTTATTTAATGGTCACTAAGATTTTATAATGTTCTCCACAAAAATAAATAACATTAATAATAATCCCATTCCTTTTATTACCAATTTTGAGAAGTTGAATAGAAACAGTTATGAAAATGTGTTATTTTCGAGCTATAATTCGAAATAAATTTTAAATAAGGTAAAACGTATTGTTACGTAGATAGGGATATGAGAATTTTATGCAAATCAATCGCAAAGACAGTTCTTCAGGAGAGATGGGAATTTATTGTCGAAAAACAATTCTTGAAATACAGGATACTCAGCGAAATTCACAAAATAAATCTCAGAAGGTTTTCACAACTTCAACAGCGCTCAGACACAATTATTAGTGTCTAAAATACAAGTATGTAAAAAATTATTCACAAGCACTCGCTCGTCCAACTCAACAACCGAGCTGATTACTAGGGACTCTTCACGGTCAAGGCAAGACTACTAACCACTAGTTAAAACAATACTAACTCAGTTTCGGCAAGAGACTCCCTATTTATACGCCTAGCGGATCTTTCGAGAAAAATTCGCTTGGTCATAGATCATGACATTAGTAGATTTCTCCACTAATTTCCAGAACAATCCCTAGGGTCACGAACTCGCCAAAAATGATCGCCAACTTAGCTTTATCAACAAAATTTCGCCGTTTTCATTGAATCCCCATTATAATGTAAGAAACGGCATTGCTTGCGAATACTACAATTTTAACATAAAATAAATACAATAGAGTAATATAAACGTATTACACATCTAAATATAAATTATTTACACAATTTTAAGTTTTCTGTACAGTATTTATGCCATTTTTACTTCAGAAGATGCTCAACTAATTTCTGGATGTACAAGAAGTAATTCCTTCCTCCTTTGAAAATAATATATATTGTGTCTGATAACCTGCCATGAATGGATTGAATTTTAAAAAATTTGTCATGGCACTTCGTTTCCATGTTGGTTGAGGTGAAGATTACGCTCATATTGGTTTGATTCCCAGAGGATCCTAACTCAGCATGGATGAAGAAGTCATCGAGTGGAACTCGAAATTATTTCTGCAAGATTTGCAATAAATTACTTTTATTAAGGTATCCGACTGGGTTCGGAGACAATTTTCTAAAATATAATTTAAATAATTATTTAATTGTTATTTTTTAATTAAGTATGTTGCAAAACTATGAAAATACTACAAGAAGAATGTTTTGAAAGCTTATTTTTCAAAATATTGAGAAATTTGTACCAATATATTGCAAAAAATTGCTCTTTTGCTAACAATTCTAAGAAAAAATATATATCACAAAAATAAATAAAATGTTTGCAGGAATACTGTTATTTAACGTTTATATAATAATGCTTTATATTTTTTAAAAAGCTCAAATTCTACTGTAAAACTATGAAACACAGGTATTGTGTTCGAAATGAAAAAACCCAGAATTTTCTTAAGAAACGTTTTTTTTTTCATATAAAATTACATTAAAAAATAACTTAATTTTAAAATTATCATTAACTTTTAGCAGAAAGCATTCATTATAATACAAAGAACAAACTCAAAAAATTTCATAAGAATATTTCGTTTACTTTGAGAAATATTACTCTTACCGTTTAACCATTTTATGTTCAAAAATAACATTCTTCAAAAAATGCAAAATAAAGTTTATATTCGCAATAAATTTTTTTAAAGATTTAGGAAGGTATTAAAACTCTCCAGATTTGTATGATGTGCCTTCCTGAACCTCATACTTCAAACTTTTACATTTTTGAAAGGCCTTTCTTTTTTTACGAGACAGTTTCTTATCTGGTTTAGAATGCCTCGTAGAGCCGACAATTCTCATTTTGTCAAGGTACCAAAAATATCCTTTCATTTCTGAACATGATTTCTTTCCTAATTTTTGAAGTAGAGGTAATAGACCAGCAAATTCAAATTTAAAAAGTATTATTGCGATATAATTCCTTAAACGGAGTGTTTAAAGCTCAACAAAGTTGTTTTTCGGAACTATACTCCACACGACATTGTTAAGCCTTTCATTGCAGTTCTGAGCTTTCACGTGAAGGCATTTTCTTAGAAGATTTTGATCGCAAAGTTCCTTATAAGTCTTTTTAATAGAATTAATAACTGAATTTGGAAGACCCGTTGAATTTCCTTTAAACATTTCTCCACCAAATTCTGCTCTCTGGAAAGCTCTTCTTTTTTGGCCTCATTGATCTTGTTTTTTGCATGTCAACTTTAATTTAATTAAAAATAACTATAACTCTATATAAAAGTACTAATAAAAAAGTTATATAGAGATCTAATTTTGAACACAAATGATAAAAAGATAGCAACTCGTTTAAATCAAAGCAACATTACAATCAGTTAACCGTGGCCTATTTTCAAACAAAATATATCTATTAAAAAATTTATAAAGTGAAACAAAGTTTACTGAACATAAAAAGAATTCGTTTAAATATTTTAAATGAATAAAAATCTCATTTCACCGGTGAAAATCAACCGAAAACTCACACTTCCGTTTTCGATTTGGGCTTACTACCTCAAATAAAATAGCTATAACTTTTTTTCTAATTGACTAAGAATTAAAAGTACGACATTTTTAGAAAGCTTATTAAACATGCTACAAAAATGGGCTATAAAATAAATTTCGATTTTTTTTTGATGAAAATGATGATTTTAAACCAGTCGGATACCTTAAGCTAAATGCGATATGCACACAAGATAAAGTAAAGGGTAAGAATCAATGGGTACCTATCTGAAATGATGTGCAAACGGACTTGACAAAAGGAAAATCCTCCGTAATCTTGTAACGTACAAGAGGTTACGATACAATGATTCAGGCACTAAATAATGTGTAAATATCGTCCGCTGTGTTTGATTTGATCGCATTCCCCTACATAGAAACTCTATAAAATATTTCGTCTTGCAATAACACATTCTTTTGGAATTTCAAAGCAACCTTAAAATTCTTAAAAACTCAAATATCCTAGTATCTTTTACTTTTGTTCGTGGAGAAAAGTTGCTGTAGCTCATTTTAGACTGTTGACAAGGCATGACTGTCTAAGATCTCATCTCTACAGACTTGTTATCTCCGACTCGCCGAACTGTATGTGTGACACTGCCCAGCCTACGATCACTGAACATTTGGACATGTTCCTTGCACTAATAAGTCTTGATTCTACTGTCGAAAAATATTGGAGAGCACTTGCACTAATGCTATAGGTGCTGTTGAAGTGTGTGGCATTTTTAAAATAAATAAATGGCTTTTGTTCATGGTCATACTGGAATTCTTGAAAGTGAAAGGGCTGATTTCTTGGCTAAGTCCGCAACCAATCGAAGAATTGACGTATCAGTTAATCTTACAAAATTGTTTTATAAGGGGTAAAAAACTGAAGACAATGTTGTCACTCTTTGGAATACTCTGTACATTCAATCAACTTACACTTTCCTGAAATAAATATGACAGAGAAATTTTTTGACGACAAAAAACCTGAAAGAAATGACCTGACAAAGAAATATTTTCCAAAAATTCCGCAAAGACTGTCTTGTGATTATTTTCTTACAAATTTTAATATCCCATAATTCCTTACTGGCCATGGTAATTTTAAGGTGTACCTCAACAGATTCAACCTGTCCCCTTCCAAACTTTCTGACTGCAATGTTGGTGGTGAGCAAAGTGTTGAACATCTTATTCCCTTTGGAATAAGACTGCATGTTCCTAAAATCAACTAGCCTCCTAATTTTTTCTGCTTGAAGTAAAGCTTCATTGACACTATTTTATAACTTCATTAATTTGCTTTCGTGACATCACTGTCTTGGTTTGTTATTTATTTGTTTATATTTGCAATGTACTCCTTTTTAACTTATGTGTGTGTGTGCTTATATTTTTCAGTTCCTCTACTATTAGCTCACTCTCTCTATTTATTTATTTATTTATTTATTTATCTTGTTCAAATTTTCAATCGTTAATAAAATACTTTCTATTCATCCAATCAAATTCAAATAAATGTTTTTAAATTTGTAGTGGATGACACTTGATGTCAATACAGTTTTTTCAAATATTAATTCATTAATTAAATTTGATTTAATTAATTATTGGTTTTTGATGCCAACTTAGATTCGTCTGTATTGTTGTAACAATGGAACTGTTAAAACAATGACAAAAGTTAGCGTCGAAAACCTGTTTGTCAGTCCAATCGGGTGTGTATTGTTACAACAATGCAGACAAATCATGCTCATTTTTCAATTCTTATTATTAGTTCACTCTTTCCCCGTATATATGTATCTTATTCAAATTTTCAATCTAATAAAATACTTTCTATACATCCATTCAAAGTAGGCATTGACTTTAAAATATTTTTTATATTACTTATTTATTTCATTTGTTTCGAAACTTGTTTTCTTATTTATCCTTTATTTAATTTATCTTATTTTGTTAGTTTTACTTACTTCTGCAAGCCCCGTGGCATACTTGTAGTGCACGGGAATTATTAATTCTGTCTTCGATAATAACTAAAAATATGAAAAATATCTTCCACTAACACATCTACTATTCTCAAAAATCGTCGGTATTGCATGATCAATCTCACTCTTTGACTTTTTACCTACTATTCAGTAGTGATATGTTCAACTTTATATAGAGGAGTTGTTCTAAGAGCCAGTTTACTTCGATGGAAGAAAATCACGAGCTAGCGAGTGAATGAATATTAACTTCGCACCATTCAACTACTCGAGGGCTTTTGACGACGGACCTCGTCATTTTGAACCATAGTCATGTGAAGAGGACGACACCTGTGTGTGTGATCTAGCACTTCCCTCTCCTAACTTCCACACCACACCACCACCCCTACACAGCGGATCACACAGCTCGAACTCATGACCCGCCGACCACGAATTCGTTATCTTGACTACTAAACTACCGCAGAAACCCCGAGTTAGAGAGGATAGACATCGTGAATAGCCCATTGTTACACAACATTTATACTTACAATAAAATATTCTCTAAGCCATAGATTATTATGTTACTAAATGTGTTGGTATCTTAAAATTTTGTTTGGTTGATGGTGTAAACAAAAAAGAAAAAACATTATATGTTTAGTTAATTATAAGGGAAAAAGCTTTTTTTAATAGTTGTAATTAAGTTGGGTTTATTTATGTCTTATATAACTGGTTTCACAATGTAATACTATGGTATATAAGATGGTAAATAAAAAAGAATAAAACCGTAGCTTTATATTTATTTATAAAAATACAAGCTCTCGTTCTTACTGACTTAACTAGAATCGGTCAACTCTTTTTAGGAAAAAAATTCTAAAAAGATTTCAAATTTACCTGGATAACATGTGCCGCGACATCTAAAATCTTAAAAAAACGAATTCCCAAATTGTAGTTGGAAATTCCATAAAGAAAGCAGAAAATTGTTTTTCATTTTTATTGAATACTGCAAGAAAATCTAAAATATAATTCAATATTTGTTGCTGAAGTGAATTTATTTTCCATTTATCTATTTTTTTCCCAGTATAAAATCAGAAGCGAATTGTTGAAACTGATAAGAAATTAATTTTGGTAAAAATTTTTTTAACTTCTTCCAAAAAATTCTCATGAGATCTTTTGGATCAATGAATTCTTTCTCCAAAATTCTATTTGCTTTTTCTCAACCCCTCAGGGCACAAAGAAACTCTACATTTTTTTTAAAAAAACTTACTTGGATTTTATTTGAGACTTGGAGTCTAACATTTTCCTCATTCGTGAAGCATCGCATTTCCCTGACAAACTCATGCTTTGACTGATAAAACACGCATTTGATTTGATCTTTAATGCGAAACGAACGGAGCGAATAAAACTCGAATTACACTCCATGGCGTTTTTAATCATTCGTACTAACTTTCGAGTTACGCACAGAACAAAATTTAACCCTTTCGAAGGCCTTGGGAAGATTACATCCCATCTACAAGATCTTACAAAATACATCTGTAGGAAGTGCAAAACCCATTTTAACATATTGGCCTTAATATAATGGCGACAGGAAGACTAATTTCTATTTTAAACTTTTATTTTCTTATTGACTTTGCCATCATAAATGGTTTCATACTGCGGCAAATGAACAAAAGAAACAGAAATTTAGAAGAGTTTACATTCCGTATAGTATTAGCTTATCAGCTATATAATAGATGGATATTCCTCAAGAAAAACGAAAGGACGTATGCCTAGCTTCTAAGCAAATACCGTAAAATCCGGCGTATAATGCGCACTTTGAACACAAAAAATCAGATCGAAAATTTAGGGTACGCGCTATACGCCTGGTATAAAAACGACAGCTTTGAAAACAACAAAAAAGCTGGGCATAAAAAAAATTTACTTCTAGATGTATCTCGAAACACTGTTTATTTAATAGAAACGACTTGCCTTATGAACAAGAACAGTTGTAGTTCTAGGAGTAAAGAATTTTTTTCAAAAGTCTGGAATAATACCTCGAATAAATTACCTCAAAATATAAAGCAATGTATACTAATGTTTCATATTTCTTCGTTAAAAAGGGGGTGCGAGTTATACGGCGAATATACCTAAAAATTAAAAAAAAAAAATTAGCTTGAAAGTATAGGTGCGCGTTATACACCGGTGCGCGTTATTCGCCGGATTTTACGGTAAGTGTGTATTTTCGGATGATGTGCTCTTGGCCAGTGTGGGAAATCATATGTCAAAGATGGTTTTCAACTGTAGATGTTGTGGGACAGCGGTCTTCAAACTGTGTTCCACGGAACCCAGGGCTTCCACGAGTCACAATAAAAAAATTGAGAAGAAATAAACATGTGTATGCAAAATGGATTCAAGTTCTCTGGGAAGTTTGTATAGTTAAAAGTATCTAAATCTCATCCTATTCATTAAAACTGAAAATTTTATTTATATATAATAATTTTATCTTGCAACACTTTTTAAACTTTTATTATAATAAAAGAATATTAAAACGCGTTTTATCTTTATGCATATATATATTCCTCCTACAAGATTATGAATATTCTATTATTTACTATCTCGGGTTCCACAAGATAATTTTATACTCGTTAGTCACAGCACAATGTCTTGCAAAACTAAATAGTTTTCTGATGGAGCTTCAAAATTTTATATTGCAAATTCATGTAAAGTACACGGGATTTCCCACGCAGCTATAAACACATTTTAATGCCATTAAGAATATTGTGTTTAAGTAAAATTTATTTCTCAACATGAGTGACTACAAAAACGAAGTATGAAAACAAATTAAACTCAGAATATTAATGCGATTGCAATTAATCTCAACAGACCAAGACTTTGACAATTTGTGTGAAAAAAAAAAGCAAGAACGTATCCCAGTTACTAAATATAAAGCATGGATAGGTGACACTGGGATCACAAATTAATATTATTAATAAGTAAATTATATTTAAAAATTTTGATTAGAATTTTTTAATAATAAATGCAATTTCTTTAATTACCTTTACATACAGTTCCTACAACATGTTGATCTACTTAAAATATTTTGAGATATATTCTTCGAAATATGTGTATAGAATGGGGTTCCACGAAAATACTTTCTAGTTCTAGGGGTTCCCTGAAAGTACCTTCAAGTTCTGGGGGTTCCCTGAAAGTACCTTCAAGTTCTAGGGGTTCCCTGAAAGTACCTTCAAGTTC
>BMAV01017135.1:32367-81402 GCA_019973955.1 Trichonephila inaurata madagascariensis | reverse complement strand
AAAGTACCTTCAAGTTCTAGGGGTTCCCTGAAAGTACCTTCAAGTTCTAGGGGTTCCCTGAAAGTACCTTCAAGTTCAAGGGGTTCCGTGAGTTGAAACAGTTTTAAGACCACGAATGTAGGAAATATAACAGAGAGGGACAAGAAAAGAGGACCCGCTACATGTGTGCGGAGTGTGATATCTATTTGTGCATTGCAACATGCTTCTCGTCTTTTCATAGCAAATAATTACCGTTAAATTTAATTGTCTTTATGATGATGAATTGTTCCCTGGGGAGTATTCTTCCCACCCCTAAAATTCAAGTGTAAACATAAAATTTTGCAAAATAAAATATATTTCCTTAAATGCTACTGTTTAATTGTTAATAAAACATAAAAAAAAAACCCTGCTAGAAATTCAAAAGAGAATTAAATGGCCCACGAAAGGGTTAATACTCCTTGGAAACTTCATGGCTGAAAACCGACTCCTTGGATAACTTTTTGACTTTCAGTTCTACTTGACACCCTAGATCAGTGTATCAGGGTGAACTGAAAGTAATGTGGATTTAAGTAGACAATTTTGAAAGAAAAACTATTTATTGCTGCACATTTATTATTAGTTATGTATTCTTTATTTTGTTTTTCTCTTTGATATTAACTTTTGATTTCGTTTCGAAACAACCTTTTTCAATTCCTACACTATTAGCTCGCACTGTCTATATATTTATTTATTTATATATTTGTATATTTATTTATTTATCTTGGAATTTTCAATCGTTAATAAAATACATTTTAAAGCGCTGAATTGAGCTGAAATTGTATATACAGGATCATTTGGGATGACAATACAAGAATTTAATTATAATTAATAAAAATTAATTGATTAAAACTAATTATTTAAAGAATTACAAATATAGCCACGTTGGCAACTTAGCGACCATTTTGGCGACTTGTGTCAAAACTTGAAAACGTTTTTTTCTCACGTGTTAAAGCATTCAGTTGGACTGAAATTAAAAGGACAATACGAAACTTTAATGATAATTAAAAAAACTAATTACCACTTAATATTGTGATTCTGTCATATGTATATACATATTTATATTAATTGTAACTATTTAATAAAAAGTAGCTAAAATAAAATTTTTCGTTGTTGATCTAAGTAGGAATTGACTTAAAAACTATTTTTTATATTATTTTAGTTGTGCATTCACGCGCGACAAAAAAAAAAAATTACTTGTGCAGAGGATTTTTAACTCTCTATTGCTGAAATTTTAAACAGATTGTTTCTAATGAAACCAAGATTTTTTTTATATATACCTCCTTTTCAAAGCAATTTTAACATTCGAAATCCCGTACTCCATATAAACTTTCTTTTTCGCTTGAAAATAAACAACGAAATTTGAAATTAGCTTTGAGATAAGAAATAGACAATTCCATGAAGGATTTCTCTTTTCACCCCCCACCCCCCGATATACAGACAACAAATAATTTTTTTCAAGTGAGCGAACGCCGCACTACATAAAGCAACACTAAGGCTATTGGTGACGGATTTCGCAATTCGAATTTCGACCAAGGACGACACCTGAACTGGCACCTCCTTCTTCTAACTACTACACCAAGAGTGTCAAACTCAAAAGCTGACTTGGGCCAAATAAACAACGTTTAACTTAAGGTAGGCTTCAAAGAAAATTAATATTCATAGAAATGAAGGTTTATTTCGAATAATGCATTATTATAATCATATATAAAAGAACAAAACAAATTTAATATTTACGTCCTGACACTTGACATCTCTTCTCTGCCACTCTGTCTTTCTTATTTCGGGAGAAATTTTGATATTTTATTATATATTATTGTGTGCCAATATGCTAGCCGGGTTGCAAAAATGCTCATTGTGGGCTACATGCGACCCGCGAGACTGTCACCCCTGCATTACACCAACGGGAGGACATTGTCATCGACAGATTTAACGTGCACCGGCCTGCTGTACAAGGTGGGTCTTCAGTGGCACCAGAACTCAAACCCATGGTATTCCTTCCACAAGTTCATGACCATAAAGACTAAGCTTTTTTTTTTCCTTGGCCATACTTCTTTCAAGATGAGAGTAAAATTAAGATGTTTATCATATTACAAAAACTTGCAGTTTCAAGAAAATGTTTAAGCTATAAAATTACATAATCTTTGAAATGAAATATAATGAGCTATATTCAACAAAAGCTCCAAAAGTGCTTTTTTATTATTCCAGCTTCATAACTGAACTTAGAAATCGCTTGCTCAAGTAAAATTTTTGATAATATATATGAGATAAAATACATTTTTATCTTCTTATTTGAAAACTTTTAAAACAAACGTGAAGCTATTTAATTTCCACTCATGTTTTTACTTCCTATATTTATGTCATAAGGATTATTCTCTCTCACTTTTATATAATTACCGTGATATGTACTGAAGTTAATTTTAAAAAATGTCAAATGCTTCTTCGCATAAGAGTATTTTATGAGCAAACACCATTTTCTCTGGGTGTAAGCAATATGTTTACACCTAGCTGATGACTGAGTTTTTTCAAAATACGTGAATCGTGATTTGTTAATTATTAAATGAATAAAGTTTTCTTTTTTTGCAAGAAATACGAAAACAAAATTCCTTTTGCCTTGCCAAAAGTTATGACCAAAACTTTATAACTTTATTAAATGTTTGACAATGTAAAAAAAAAATCAAATATATAACATACTTATTTTGTGTTTCTTTACAATATATTTAATCAAGAAATTTCCTCAACTTTCTAAAAAATTCAAAATTCGTATCTTATTTTTCTGCTTATTATCCTGAAAGGTTTTATCTCTCTCTTTTTTTTTTTTCTTTTTTGGTTCTATTTCCAGATTTCTTAACTGACACATCTTGCAGAAAGAATACTTTAATCTACTTAAAAGCCTTTGATATATAAACATTTTTGGTTTCTACATCCTTTGTAGAAGTTATTACTCTTATTCGTTAGTCGTATCGGGATAGACTTTCTTAAAAAGAATTGTTAAACTAAACAAAATGAAAAAGAAACTAATCATTGTAATGCCTGAAACTTTATGATATAAAATCCAGAACCATTTTCAAGAATAAAAGTTATTTATTCGCAAAACTTTGCGAAATGTGTGTTAAATATTTGCATGTGTAAAAGGCGATTCAGATTTTTTTTTCTTTATTTTTTTTATCATGGTTCCTGAAAATTATTTCCTAAATGTACCTTAATAACAAAAATACTATTTTACATTAGTCGTTCTTCCATAGAAAAATACTTGAACAGACTACACATTTGTGCCGAGATTAGTGTAAAGATGTAACATTCCTGAGAACACAATCACGAAAATATTCTTAACTATTCATAATAATTATATCATTAATATTTTCCTCTTCAAGAAACATGTATAAATAATGACGGAAATAAATTCCCATTCCTGTTGAAAAGAATTATTAAAAAGATCAGTTAATTACTTTCAGCGTTCTGAAATGACATTCTGAATACCTAGTGAAATAATTTAAACCGCAACTGATGAGTGTGATATAGGAAGTAGATTTTCTGTGCGGAATTTCAGAAGTTTGGGTTCCAATTATACTACTGTGACGATTAAACAACTGGACTAGTCTAAAATTAGTTTTATTGAAAACAATGTACAAATACTTTTCAATCCCCTTCAACATATATATATATACTCCCCTTCCCTATCAATACATAGCTGTATACGAGTTTTTCATCTTTCAAAGCGGTGCGGCGGCTCATAAGGTGTCACCATCTTCAGTAAGTGTGCCGTTTCTGCCTTCACCTCTTCTACAGATTGAAAATGTGCTCTCATCAATACATTTTTCACTTTAAGGTATCCGACTACGTTCGGAACCGTGATTTTGCAAAAGCGCATAAATGGATAATTTTCATGATATTTAGCGTCACTTAGATTAGAATAGATGTATAAGATTGTTTTAAGGACATTTTGACAAAAAAAAATTATTTAAATACAATATTTTGGCTAAAAATCAACTTAGAATAATATTTTTTCCAAATGTTCTCCTTTTGTGAAAAATGCTTCTTTTATAATAATATCTTGCCTGTATATAGCTCAGACCTCTCTACAGAGACTCAACTAGAATTTTTGAAATATATAACTTAGAAGTGGGTTTATCCATATTTTACAATAACAGAGGGGAGCAATTTTAAGAAAAAAAACCGCCAGTAAAATTATCTCAATTGGTGGTAACTCTAAAAATAATGTGAACTTTCAAAAAATCTAGTTGATCCTCTGTAGAGAGGTCTGAGCTATATACAGGCAAAATATTATTATAATGGAAGCATTTTTCACAAAAGGAGAACATTTTGAAAAAAGGTTATTCTAAGTTAATTTTTTGCCAAAATATTGTATTTAAATAAATTTTTTTTTTGTCAAAATGTGTCCTTAAAACAATTTTATGCATGTATTCTAATCTGAGTCACACTAAATATCATGAAAATTATCCATTTACGCTCTTTTTTAAAATCACGGTTCCGAACGTAGACGGATACCTTAAGGAACTTGTAGAAGTCGTATTGGGCGACATCTGGTGAATACGGTGAATGTTCGAGTACAGTAATGCGTTTGTCCGCCAAGAACTGTTTTACAGAGAGCACAATGTGCACGGAGGCGTTGTTGTTCTCTACTGTTGTTTCCACGTGTTGTTTCTCTACTGATCTTGTGTGATCTTACCTTTTCTTACTCTTTCATTAAACCTTTTCAGGACCTCAATGTAGTGCTTCTGTTTTACAGTTTGGCTGCGAGATACCCATTTAATCATGATGATGTCATTCATATCGAACAAAAACGATCAGCCTCACTTTTTCTTGATATCACAGATCGACAAGAACGTTTATTATTTTCAACAACCACCCAATCTTCCGAAAATCGTTTGTGTCATTCAAAAATTTGACTATGTGACGTGCAATTATCTCCAAACACTCCTTTAACAATTTAAAACATTCTGTCGGATTTTTTTTTTAACTTCAAGAGGAATTTTAAATTTATGTGCAGCTCAATTTTTATATTGATCATGATCGCAGCACTTCGACACAGCAACGTCTTGCTAAAACAATGATAAGAAAATTTTTTAAAAAACTGAACTAGATAGAGAAACGGAATATAACGAGCCAAAAGCAGCGGAAAGATCAAGGTCAACTATATTCCATTCCTACTCTTGAACACCAATCCTAACGGCTAGGGCATGCGCAGTCCAGGAATTTAATTGTCACACCTTGTTTTTGTTACCTATACAAAATAAAAGACATTTCAGTAATAATGCATCATAATAAAAAATGAAATAAACTATTTTAAAAATTATACAGCAATCTTTTAGAATAGGACACTTTAACTTTTGATTTAAAAAAAAATAATTATGCTTAAAAGAATTTGATAATACAATGAAATTATTTCAAAACTATTTTAGCAACTACTCGTAGAAAACGATTTTTCTCTGGGTTCACTGGATTTTCATTATTTAGAGATATTCTTTATTCTTAAGCATTTAAAATTTACTAACTACTGTATTAATCTAATACTTTTGGCAAATACTTTTTAAGAAAACTTTTAATTTCTGAAATGTACAATTTTAAAAAAAATAGTAAACTTTTACTTTAAACTTTTCAGTAAGACAAATTGCTAACAGTAAAGTTCCTTAAAAACATAAGGGCTAAAATACAGAGTTTTTTTTTTTTTTTTTTAACTGACGCCATTTGGAGCCACGCGTAACTCGATATAACAACCGCAATGGTGTTAAACATATTGTGAAGACAAATAATGACATAAAATATGTAGGAATCTGTGACAAAAAAAAATGTAGTTCCAAAAATCGCTGATATGGATATTTATAAAGCTATATGATGCAAAAAATTTTACAAGAAAAAGGTATAATAATTCATGCAAAATTACAGTATAAAAAATGTTGCTTTATTCTCTGCACGAGCTGGCATACCCGTTCTTCGCACGGGTGAACTAAAAAATTAAACAATACAGATTGAAGGATAAAGAAGTTTTTAATGAGTTAATTTTACGGGAATTGCAAATTAAACAAAACAAAAAAAATTTGCATAGCTCAGCTGAACAAAAAAAAAAAAAAAAAAAAAAACATTTGTTAAATTTTAAGTTTGTAGATCTAATAGCTGATAAAAAAAAGTTTTTTTTTTCTTTATTTATAACTCCCCGTAACTCTCTTATTGAGGGTCAATTTTTGAAAATACCTTCTTAAGCTGATCTCTGCTCAGCAAAAGTTACACATTGTTACAAATTTTTGTGTAATGAACTCTTAAAATAGTATAAATAATTTATATCTGAAAAAGTGTAATACATTAATATTACTTTCTGTTGTATTTATTTTATGTTAAAATTGTAATATTCGCAAGCAATGCCGTTTCTTAAATTATAATGGCGATTCAATGAAAAACATAGCGAAATGTTGGCGATAGAGTCAAGTTGGCAAATGTCTAGCTACTTTCATAGCTCGAGCTTTATTAGAACTTTGAGAAAGATTAGACTTACGCTTTCGCGGCATAATTCTTAGTACGTACTTTTTCTACACTTCCAAAAAAATACAGCGGCTGGCCTTGTCACGAGTTCGAGCCTAGCACCACTAACGGCACGCCGTGTAGGGTAGCGATGCACGTTAACCCTTTATCTATCGCGTTATGATTTGCTGCAGTTTTTTTCATGCAACATTTTTTTATCACTACATTGAAAGAGTTAAGGGATATACATAAACAAAATACTCTACTTTGGAAAATTTAATCCGTTAGAGCTAATCCATTATTAAAGGTATTCCGCTGTAAAATTAATTATACACACCGTTCACTTAAAATAAATAGTTAAATCGCTTTCTAAGGTCTTCATTAACATACAAAAAACATAAGACACTTAAATTTTGACATTAACTATTTTTTCGGGACAAAAATGATAATCTTTGCAATCTGCTGAAAACGCCGTCAGCATAAAACACAATTTCTGCTACAAAACTATTCGCCTTCCCCGCTAAAATACTCATCATAGAACCCATGCTTCCATATATCTTGGAAGAGCGGATTTTAAAGAATATTCCCGCTAAGTATTGGTAGAATATTCCTGCTAAAATGGCGTGGTGTGGTAGTTAGAAGAAGGGGGTGCCAGCTCAGGTGTCGTCCACGTCACTTGACCATGGTTCAAAATTACGTGGTCCGTCGCCAAAATCCCTCGTGTAGCTGAACAGTGCGACATTAATATTCACTCACTCATTCACTCCAAAAAATACAGTACAGTAGTTATTATAATTTTTAAACTTAAAAAATGCAATGTCTGCCTATTCAATTAAAATTATAGTGTTATAATTAACTACTAACCACAAACAAATTTGTTTAAATGATGTAGTATGAAAGAGACAAAGTTTTTTTATTTGAGTACCAGAAGCAATAAAAGTATTTATTTTGATATATGGATCAATTTGTTACTACCAAATGTGCATAATAAAATCATAAAAATACGTGCATAGAAATAAATTATTAATTTTTATTGTATTATGGTTCACTATTTTGGCGATAATGGCTTACCCATGAAACAAATCAATAGTAGCTATTCACACACAAATAAAGATAGATTTAAAACAACCTCTCCCTTCAAAATGTAACTTTATTCTAAAATAAAAAAAATAGGGATTACACTGATGACAGGAATAAATTAGAAGCGAGAGCCTAGCGTAGACAAAACAAAAAGGGTTTCTTCACAAATAAAAGATAGATATATGCTGCCGTGGGCTTTTTTGCAGCGCACGCCAGAATTGCTTGCAGATAGCAGAAATTTCTTCTACTTACTTGACAAATATCGTTTTATTTTGGACACTACACACAATATCTTTATAAATTATAGCCTATGTGTTATTCTGTTGTATAAGCTATATTACTGTGAAGTTTCATTTAAATCCATTCAGTTTTTTTAGAGTGAAAGACAACCAAATATTCAAACAAACTTTCGCATTTATAATATTAGTAAGGATTCACTTCCCCGGAGAGGAAATCGGCCACACATTCATTAAGACCTCTGTGTTCTCAGAGACTTACCGTACTTTTTCTGCGTAATATTTTCTATGGCTTTATAAAAATGTCAAAAGGAATATTCCACGCTGTTTGTGATATGTGTACCATCAATGGTTCAATGTGATCCGTCGATGATTACGGCTGTGACATCTGTAATCACCTGTTCTGACACAAGTTTACGTCCCCTGTCTGAGCGAATTGTCAGTTACTATGTTTCGTCAAATTTTTTAGTCATTCTTTTCAAAACAACAAGCCATAAAGCCCTCTTACGTAGCTTCTTTCGTATTCTAAGCTCATAAGAAGCTGTGAATGATTAAGAAAATACAGCACGTTCCAGTATTATGAGTTGTATATTCAATTCAGCTGGCTGTCTTCAGCTATTCTTCGGAGCTGTCTACACATTTTATAGCCCAAATTACTAGCATGGTGGTCACATATGAAAGCATAAATTTAGATTTTATTTTCATAACCGTGTTTTGTGCTTTCTTGGTTTGGCAAACTGCAGCACAGCATCATAAATACCCCTATTGGTGATTCTTGGAACCATTTTTTTTTCACAGATTCTTACTTTTCATGTCATTATTATCCTCCATGCCAAATTTGGTGCCATTGAAGTTGTTAGGTCCAGCTACATGTGGCTCTGAATTGACTCAGATGTTTTTTTTTTAAATCCCCCTGTATATTGCAAATGCATAAGATGTTTAAAATAAATGGGTTTTTTTGAAAAAATGTAAATTTATGATTGATTCGAATTAAATTTTTAGTCGATAAATCTTAATAAGCCTGACGATATTAAAATTTTCGGGGAGGAAGGGGTGACTCAGCTATGACCACGTAAAGATACTTCAAATACACTGCTGGCCACACAAAATGCAACACCAGGAAGGACCAGAGATATCACAGCGAATTTTATTTGGCGGATAACATGTTGTACAAAGGTCACACTATTAAAATTTCAGTCTCTTGTGACGTGTGGAGGATGACAAAATCAGTAGTTAGTGTTGCCACCATTGTTGGCTATAACCTTTACCACACGCCTCGATATAGAATCAAAGAGGCATTGGATGTATCATTCGGGTACAGCAGTCCATGCGGCTTCCACATATTGCCAAAGTTGATCTGATGTAGCAGCAGGTGGTGTATCCCGGTCTAATCGTTGTGCTAGCATGGACCACACGTTTTCGATTGACGATACATCGGAAGAACAAGCAGGCTAGGGAAGCAATTCAATCTGATAGGTAAAGAAGAACTCTTGAACATTACATGCCACGTGTGGTCACGCATTATCCTGTTGGAATATGGCTGATGGCAAATGCTGAATGTATGGGAGGACAAAAGGATCCAACACCTCACAGATGTAGCGCTGGCTGTTCAGTGTACCGGCAATGCGTACTAGAGTGGTGCGGCAGTAAAATCCAATACCACCCCCAAACCATGATGTCGGGTACAGGACCAGTGTGGCGAAGCATAGCACAACAGTTCAGCAGCCTCTTACCACGATGTCTCCAAACTAGAATCCGGTCATCGTGATGTTGCAGGCAGAAGCGGGGTTCCTTAGCAAATACAATGCCGTTCCATTCCGTTGTCCATGTCCGCCATTCATCGCACCATTGGTGCCGGAAACGCGTGTAGTTTTCAGTCAATGGTAAATGCAGAAATGGACACCTTGAGGACCATCCACTCTGCTGCAAATGGCATCAAATGGTACGAGTGGACACCGAATGATGTGTAACAAACTAAATCTGTTGTTCTCGGGTTTGTGATGTGGCTGCGCGATCCATCACTACCATGCGCACAATCAGCCTGTCATCAGGGCAGTGGTGCAACGAGGTGGGAGCAATCCGTCCCGTCGATCCGTCGTTATCTCATGAATCCAGCGATGACAGATCTTCATCACAGTTGCTTGGTTTCGTCCAACCCATTGACCGCTTTATCTGAAGGATAATCCCCAATCCCAATAGGGTACTATTCTTCCTTGGTCGAATTCAGAAACTTAGTCAAAAGACGCTCGATGTCTTCCACGAGGGACAGCTTACGCAAAAAAGCGCACGAAAAAAAATGCCGTACTTCAAATCGCCAATCTGTTTTCCCCTTATATAAAGCTTGCGGGTGGCGCTACGGTCGCCGTGATGTGCGTCTGCGCTATAATGCTAATGATTTGTATATTTCATCGTCCCCAACGCATGATGCAAATTTCACAGGATTTACATGCTTCCTTTAAGGTGCATTTTGTGTGGCCGGCAGTAACACCGCCATAATTAGCCAGTCAATCGCGAGAAACGTGATGTCTTATGATACATGCATTACTTGTCATCCAACTGCTATAGTTGAAATATCTAATTAAAGGAATACATGAGAGCGTATCCATTCCTCCATCGTTGTTTGGTGGTGTGTTTTGGCAGTTTGCAAATGGAGTGATTTGTCTTACCGTTAGTTGTGGAAACAAAAATGACCTTTGGCTGTTTTCGCACGGTGCTGATGTCCAAAAAACAAGGTTAATGCTCGACGAATTACCTCCATTAAACCATATCATAATATGATATGAAGTGGCACTGGTTACCATCCATTAAGATTTGACTAAATACGCAGAACCTCTCACATCAATTCATCTGTGGTTTGCAACCACATTTTACACGATGCGTGCCATCTCTCTTTCCTCAGCTTAAGATATTGTTGGAAAACTCCTGCCACAGTAAGGTGATCAGAAGTGGATAGTATTGGTTTTATTTCATTTTTTACTAACGTCGTTCTCTGAAGCAATGCGAAGTCTATAGGCGACGAACCTCGAACATACGGCCTTAAGAACGCCGACAATTTGCGAACGTTCAAATTAGCCTATATATTTGCCTTTATATTTAAAAATTCGCTATTTCACAAAAAAATTTATAAATTTCTTCTTTCTAAAGGATTTATTGAGGGAATTTAAATGAAAATGAAATATACCTTTTTTATATTAAAAAGATAAGTTGGGCATAGAAAGTGCTTTAGAATAACACGTTGTAATGTCATAAACATAGACATTAAATACGAAGCATCAATAATGGAGATCACAGTTCTAACAAAAAACTTAACATTCATTTTATCTAGTATTATAAGGCCTGGAGAGACCTACAGAACATAGAGAGCTACATTCGGAAGTACAGATTGTTTGTAAACAAAGGGGGAGGAGGAGGGGGGGAGTTTCTACTTACATAAGCGTTCAGATGCCCTCTGGCAGTTACAATGGGAATTCGTTGGGGAATTCTCAACAGACGTTACATATAGACTTTATCAAGAAAAAGGCGCTCTTACGATTCAACTATTAAAGAATATTATGACGCGCAATTACTCATTAATACTGCAATAATCCTAAATTTTACCTGGTATTAATAATGTTTTAAATGTTACCAATAACATTTTTGTTAACTTATATATTAAAGAATTCAAAATACATTTAAGAAAATAAGGGTGTTGTGGCTCGAGAAACTATTCTTCGATTTCAATATTCTTTTATTTTTCTTCAACACACAGGATAAATGAGATTATGTACAGTTATGAATTAATGAAACTATTTACATGAAAGAACGAATTATTTGAGAACATGCTCCGTAAACATAAAATATTGTACAGTTCTTTTCTTAGCGAAAAACGTAACTACTTTAGAATATTCCATAAACATACATAGTTTATCCGAATCGATTGAGACCGGACACCGTTCGGATACGCGAATGTTCGGATAACCGAAAACCGAGTGCGATCCATGCAGTATATGAAACCGAACGCTATACGAATATTGAAAATTTTCATATCTGGGAAACGTGCTTGAAGAAAAAGTAAAATAGGTGCAAAATGCCGCAATTTTACTTTTATTGTAGAAAATATAATCACTTATTTTTCGCTGTACCATTGTATACCTTTGTTTTTTCACTGCAAGATCTGATTCTCTTGAGCAGCAATAGTTGAGTAGGACAGCACTCTAATTGTTGTTCGTACCATTCCATAGCTGTCTCTAACGCAGAAAATGTGTCAGCATTTGATGTATCCTTGCTACTTTCGTTGTTGATGTCCTCGTCCTCATTCATTTCATCTCGTCGACAGAGTCGAATTCTTCTTGCACGGAAATCACAATCTCGTCATCATTTAGCATTTTAAATCCACAGTTTTCTGCATCGCATGCAATCCAAGTTTCTGCATCTTCATCGCATTCTTGAAATCCTGGGATTGATTGGACAAAATCGATATTCTCCTCCCGTTGGTCGTCATTGAAAAAACGAATTCGAAAACGTATTCATATACATTACATGTATTAGGGGGACCGAAAAGTAATGACGTTTTTGCGCATGTCAATGCTGCTTTACTGTTTATGAGTTCATTGCGCAGTTGAAAGTCGTGCCAGAGACATTTCAAAGTTAAAGTGACTTGTTTAGTTGTGAAAACATAAACTTTCTTTCCCCATTTTGAGGGAAATGGCTAGCCAAATACCAGAAGCGATTCATATCCACCATTGCATGCTTTTGGAGTTTCACAAGGGTAGTAATGCAATAGTTGCTACCAAAAACATTTGGGATGTTTACTCAAGTGCCTTAGATGTTCTTAAATGCCAAAGGTGGTTTTCTAAGTTAAGATCCGGTAATTTCGATCTTTCCGACTCACATCGATCAGGAAGACAAACAACTTTAGACAATGACGTTATTAAGGGCGCAAGTGGAAGCAAATCCATGTCAGACAATCGAGGAACTGTCAAATGCTCTTAATCAACCTTGGTCCACCATCCAAGAACATTTGCAACAGATTGGTAAAACAAACAGAACAGGTGTTTGGGTTCCGCATAATCTGTCTGAAGAAAACAGAGCCAGTGGCGCACCCAAGGGGGGGGGGGGCCGGCCCCCCCCCCCAAAGCCCTTGATTTTTTTCCGATTGATTACAATTTTAAGTATATAGTACGAAAAATTTAATTAAGCATTTGTTATTAATTAATGCTAATTATTTATTCAATAATTAGTTTTTTACTGTGTTTTGTTCCCGAAAATCAACAAAATCAAAAGGAGCAGGATACAAGAATAGTGAACTTTCGACCCCGGCCCCTCCCCCCTTGAAAAATTCCTGTGTGCGCTACTGAGCAGAGCTAACCGATCTACGACATGCAACATTGCTTCAACGATACAATACAGAACCGTTTTTTGATCACTGCAGATGAACAATGGGTTCTGTATGATAATCCAAAACGCAAAAGACAGTGGCTCTCTCCGGAAGAACCGCCACGAAGGACTGCTAAGCCAGGTTTACATCCAAAAAAGGCGCTTTTGTGTGTTTGGTGGGGTATTCGTGAAATCGTCCATTTTGAAGTGCTTAAACTTGGAAAATTAATTAACTTAACCCTAAGTGCTTAAACCTGTGAATAATTAGATCGACTAAATCCATCATTAATTGAAAAGTATCCAGCGATTATCAATAGAAAAGACGTTATTTTGCCACATGATAGTGCAAGAAAAACGCTAAAAAAAATTAATGGATTGGGGTGGGAGCTATTGCCTCACCCACCATACTCGCCTGACATTGCGCCAACGGATTTCCATTTATTCCGTTCAATGCAACACTCCTGAACAAACGAAAGATTTCAAAATTTGGATGATTTGAAAAATACCATCTCCAGATATTTTACTGAAAAATCAATTGATTTTTATTGATCCGGCATTGAAAATTTGCACACTAGATGGCAAAAGGCTGTTGCCAACGAGGATGATTACTTCGTTGACTAAAAGAGAAAAACTTGTAAGAAATTTATTTATTCGAATTTACTGTAAAAAAAAGACATAATTCTCGGGTCCCCCTAATAGTTGACAAAAAAAAAACTGGTCTGGATATTTGACGCTTCGGATAATAAACGTAC
Organism: Trichonephila inaurata madagascariensis; assembly: GCA_019973955.1. Lineage (NCBI taxonomy): Eukaryota > Metazoa > Arthropoda > Arachnida > Araneae > Nephilidae > Trichonephila > Trichonephila inaurata. The sequence goes on along the minus strand of BMAV01017135.1, from coordinate 67,487 downwards.
GAGTAAACGACGTTCTACTGTACTTAACTAAAATTCTGTTGCCAGATTCAAAACAGAATAAACAAACGCGAAGCAAATATTTAATAGTATAAAACAGGAAATGAACTTATTAGGAGTGGCAATAAAAGGATTTCTCTTGCAAAAGAAGATTCTCTTTTCGAAGGCTGAAAAAGACAGCGTAAAGACTTCAGCTTCTTATACTAGAATACACACTCTACTTAATTAACATCAGTATTTTTTAATGAAATAATATAGGGAATCCGACGTATATCCGTATTCAAGAAGCCTTTTTTTTTAACGTTATATATATTATCTCATAAAAAAACAAAAAAAAAACCATTAACGAATTGAAAAGAAATTCTTTTAAAAAAGCCAAGTTAGAAACTTGTCACCAATGGGCCCCCCCCCCCTCTTCCACCAATTTTTTTCCTATTCTTCTATGAACTATAACTGAGACAAAGTATAGGAATTTTAAAAAGTTGACATTTCGAGGTATTTTTGGGGAATACAATGCGTCTTATACATTCTCTCTATGCATTGCTTCTATCTATTATAATCCTAAAAACTAAAAATATTTGAATTTTTGAAAGATTTATTTTGCATTTTTTTCGTTGAATACACATTTCAACAACACTTTTAGAGTATTTTATTGTTCTTTCACAAAAGACAGCAGCAAAAATTCGACTGAATGCATCACATTCTTTTTATTTTATCCATTTATATGCGAAAAATGTAGCCGAGTAGTAGTAAGATGTGGAATTTATATTCTGTTCACTACTTGCTTAAAATTTCATGTTTAAAGTTGCTCATATATTCTCGAAAAAAACAGTCCTTCTAATGGGCTGCATATTGCAAACTAAGCCTTTGCAGATACGGCAAATTCCCAACTGTGAGAGCCATTTCATGGTAGAAAAGAAGGTGGATAACATTCCATTATTTAGTACATAATTTATGGAATTGTAAGAATAAAAATTCAAAATTAAAAGAGATAATTTTTTATAAATAAGGAGAAAATGTACAGAAATCGAAATAAACATTTTAAAATTGCTATTGAACAAAAAAAAATTTTTTTTTTTAATATTAACATTTTTATGAAGCTGATTATAAATATTTTAGCTATAACATAATTTCTTCAATATTTATGTTGATGTGATTAATCAAGTAACGTTGATATAAATAAGCTGAAATAAAAAGTTATAATTGTTATTTTTTTTTCTTTTAATCATTAAGATGCAAGGAAAAAACAGTTTCAAATATAAATTTCTTTGCTTACAAGAAAGAATAACGAAAGAGCAGATGGATGATAAATAGTAACGTAGTTGGATATTGCGCCCTTGAAAATATTCTGCACCATTTTAATTCAAAATATTTTCCAGTTATTTATATTTTTTGTTCCCTTGAGATTATTTATCCCCATTCTGAAGAGAAATAAGTACTTTTTATTATAGAAGTACGGTTTTAAAATATAATATTATACAGAGCTTAAACTTTACTTTAATTTTTTTTTAAATATTTTTTATATTTTAAAATATTTTTGTAGATTTCATTATTATTTAAGGGATTATAAGTATTTATTTCATTACAAACATAATTTACAATCAATGATAAAAAAAATCAAATTACATGCTCACTGAAAATATAAAACAGTTTTCTAGCTTTGTTTTGTCTCTAGCGTATTTAATCTCTGATATGGTCGGTGATAAATTATGAAACATTTGAAACTTAAGTCTTATCGGAACCATCTCACATGAAATTCTTCCCTTTATTGCAGAGGTTCTTTAACTTTTTGATTGTTGCGGGCCCCCTTTATGTACGAGTCTGACATCGCGGAAGCTTAAGAATTTGAACACCCCTCCCTGATTTAATATTCTTGATCAAAAAAGAAAAAAAAGTTCTAGTAGAGTTCTTTCATTGGGGAACAATTTAGTGATCTAGTTTGGGATGGCACATCTTTGAATTTTTGCGTGAGGCCTTTCGGAGTCTAAAAGAATTAAATCTTAACGTTAAATGAATGACTCTGTAGACACCCTAGAAAGGCTCTCGGGACCCCATTTTAAAAACCGCTGCTTTATGGGATGTGTATATATTTATATGATCACAATTAAGTACTTGATTTGTCTCAAAAAAAGGTTGATTCTTGAAAATTTTTAACGTCTAAAATGGTCCATCTTTTTAAGGGGACACAGTACGATTCAATTGACAAAAATCGGTCAAAAAAACAAATTTAATTTTTTTTTTTTTTTTTTACCTTAAATTATTCCTTATATACTTTCCTATAATCTCACAAACTTTAAACTTTAAAAACCGCAGAATTATGATAGCTTTACGTTCGTTTTTATTCACATCCCTTTTGCAAATCACACAAATCTTTAAACTTACCAATCTCACAAAGATAAAATGACTAGTTTGTCTTCATCTAAAATGCTAAGGCTTTTTTTCTATTATGCCTAATGTTTTGAATTTTTTTTTTACCTATTGCTAATAGTACATTTAAAAAAAGTTGGTACGTATTTTTTCAAACAAATATTTATTTTTTTTTAAAGTAATTGAACTCAGAATTTATACACTTTTTAAGGAATTTTCAATAAGCATTCATAAAAAGTTGTATTGTACGAATATCAATCATGTTATCGCAAATCTCATACCACAACTTTTGTTATACATATAGTTTGACGTACTTGTAAATCAAATTTCATGCATGTACGTTAATTTTTGTAGAAGGAATAGCATTTTAAAATCACTTCACAAATTTTAAGTATTTTCTTTAAAAAATTAAATGACTAGATTTTTATAAATTCTGGGCACAAAATCTGTTTTACATAGTAACACGTATAGGAGGCAACCCACAAAATTTTGAAAATCCTTAAATTATAAAAATGTTTGCTTAAATCATACAATGGAATATTAACTGGAATATTCTCTGTATTTTTCTATTAACGTAGCTGACAAATTATATATTTTTCATAATCAATTACCAAAATTAAAATATTTAAGAAATAGAAATATTTATTATTGAAAAGTATTGAGTGAGATAAGAGATTATTTACAAAACTAAAATTGCTTTAGCTTAGGTTGTCTTAATTTAAAATTTAGAGCTTAAGAGGACTTGGTACCCCAAAAATGTGACAAACCTATCGGTTTTTCTTTTTTTTTATTTATTTAATCTTATTCTTTGTATTATATTATCTTTCGATCGATATATTGCTTGTGTGAATCTCGGAAAGTTAAAAATTGAATAAAACTTCATTTGAAAACAAATTAGGCAGTTCGGCCACGTCCCCTTTTTAGAAAAAAAAGGCTAAATAATGGCGTTATGATAAAAAAAAAAAAAAAAAAAAAACCTATTTTATAAAGAGAAATAATAACTATAAAAAATAATGTGTAATATATAAAGCAGAATATTTCAGAGGCAATACAATAATGTAATTTTTCTTTGTGGAATGTGTGCATATAAAATTTTTGAATTAAGGCATTTATATTAAAAATTTCATAATTTCAGTTCTTATTCCTGATATGCTTTTCATACAAATGTAATACTTCAAAATTATGTGAAGAAAAAAATGGTCTGTTGTGACAGAAAAAGAAAAATTTTAACATTTTTCTTGTGCAATTAATACCTTCTTAAAATTGATCATTTATAAAAATGTATGGGTTGAAAAAATACGAAAATGCAATTTTATTTTACAGAAAAATATATAACTAATATCTTAAAGTGATATTTTAAGTTTATTTAAGCTTATTATAATTTTCTTTTCTCAGAATTATAAAGTGTTTTTTCTCAGTTTGTGTTTTTCGAAACATGAGTGCATTCAAAATGCTACTCCTTCCACAACTATTTACCAATTACTTCCATTTTTTTCCTGTGTATTGCATATAAAGCATGTAACAAAATTAGGGATACATTTTGCTGTAAAATGAATACTCTTTTAAAAAAAAATTAAAATGTAAGAGATATTGGCTTTTTCGTTGATTTTTAGTATGCATATCAACATTTTATTTTTTTTTCTCAAAAACGAATTAAGGTATTGTAAAATCGATCTCTAAAGTTGTTTATAAAATCCATAAGTATATTACAAAAAAATTTCAGGTCAAAAAATTAATAATTACAAAAGGAGTAAGATTTTAAAATTTTCCAAATTTCCTTCAAAAAATTTTAATTTTTAAAATTGTGTGAATAGTATGAGAAAAATTTTATCTCATATTATTTTCTTGAATATAAACATATAAAATGCTAAAATATAATTTTTAAATACATAAAGAAAGTAGCTCAAAGGGTACCAAGTCCCCTTAAATTTGGAACCTTTAAAAAGTAAGTGCTTGATATAATCATGAGGCTAAAAAAGTGTTAAAAATTACCCAATATTAAATATAATTTTGTGCAATACTATGTACCCATATTTCACACATATCCCAAAAATCTAAAAACATGCAAAATATTCAATATTTTACTTACGTTAAACGTGTGAAGTTAAAAAACCCATTTAGCATTAAAATGTAAAATAAGAAATATATGGATTGTTTTAAGAACTCCAAAAGAATACATTAAATAATGTAACTTTTCTTAGTGACGAAGCAAGATATTTTGAGTTTGTTATATTTTAATCAGGGTTAATTTACTATCAAACCGTTGTAATATAAATGATTAAATAAATAAAAGTTGAGAGAACAAGCGAAGTTTTTATTGAAAAAGAATTAATCATCGAAAATTATTTGAGAAGAGGAATGTCGAAGAATATAAACAATTAAATCTAAAAGCAAAACTCCCAATCACTTCAAAAAAATCTGTTTTATTTCAGCTGTATTTTCTTGTTCTATGTTAATTTAAAAACCAAAAGCGATGAAGATTTCATACAAACGAAAATGGCTTTTTTAAAAATATTTCTTAGAGCTTCTATTTCTGAATAAAACTGCTCACATTTCCTTTCATTACCTTACGTTGCTTCATTTTTATATTAATCTGGTTGTTTTTCTAATAGCAAAGCCATACATGCTGTTTCCAGTGGCGTAGCGTGGGGGGGGGGGGGCGGGGGGCCAGGGCCCGAGGCGGCATACGAAAAGGGACAGCGGCAAGCACTGCGATATTTAAATTCATAAAATATTTCAAACTCCAAATCGCGCCAGTGCAACGAAACTGAAGGAAACGAGTGAAAGCTTTAATACACGCACAGATGCAGGAAGTTTATTAGTCGCTATGAAATCGCATTCGTTTTTATGTTACTTAGGTTTCTGGCAACCGGTACTGCGTGAAGTCAATGATACTCAAAATTATTTGCAAACAAGAGGACTAAATATCCATCAATGTGCTAAAAAAATACGTGCTTTACAGACTGTACAAAAAGCAAAACGAGAGGAATTCGTGGATGACGCTTCAATATGTGCTAAAAGTTTATGTGAAGAGCTTTAAATTTTTTTTTTTTTTGAACCCTCAAGACGAATCAGGAGGAAGCATATATTTGGCAACGGAAGTAAAGATGTTCAGTTATCGTACGAAGATGACTTGAAGCGAACAATGTTTACTTCAATAGACATAGTAACTGCTGAAATTCGAGAAAGATTCCAACATTTGCAGAATCTAGAGCAAAAATATGTTTTTTAAAACCTGAAGTGATATTGAGCATGGACGAACTTAACTTAGATCGCAAGTTTCTCAAGACATTAATAAAGAAGAATTCCAACTTGAGCGCGTACAAGCTTTCGTAGCTGCAACAGACCCAGGCAATAACAAAGAACTCATTAGGTCCGACTCTCTAGGTTTATTTAAATTTATTATTGAGTCCAAACTTGAAGATGGCTTACCAAACATTGTCATAATAATGAGAATTTTTTTAACATCTGCCATCAGTAATGCCAGTTGCGAGAGAAGCTAAAATTAATCAAGAATTATCTCAGATCGACTATGTCCACGTTAAAGCTAACAAATTTAGCTATTCTGGTAATTGAACATGACATACATATTGAAATTGACAATTGTATAAAAGATTTTGCTATAAAAAAACACGAAAAGTGCATTTTTAATCAATAAAAAAAATTATAAAGCTGGTTTTTTTTTACTTTTACTAATTTTCTTGACCAATAGTTAAAATAGAGAGGCGGCAAAAGCCCAAGCTACGCCACTGGCTGTGTTTCATAATTATTACATTTGTTATTTTTAAAAATTATCTTCTTAGGAGGCTTTCTTTTTTACTTCTTCCATCATTATAGTGCATAAAACCTTAAAAAAAATTTGCATTGTTCAGTTTTAAAAGAAACTATTAAAAATAAATCAGACAAAAAAAATTATATAGTTTTTCACTGAATTTCTGTATATATATCTTAATTTGTTAGATTAATTTTTCTCACACTTCTACAAAATGTAACCCTTCTGCAGTTAATAAACGAAGAAATCACGATTAAAGTTTTTACCTGTTGTATTCCTCATATTTTTAAATCAACTACCTATGTTAAACAGATGGGATTTTAATGAGCCTTGTCTCGTTGTGCCATCTAGGGCAGATAAAATTTATAATAAGGTTAAAAATTTAATATGAATTAGATTTAAGGAGGAGAAATCAAAACATTTAATCGAAATTGATTGCACGTACTATTTCTCATATTACCTTACTGTATCTTGAATGCAATGGATTATTTCAACATAATCATAAACTTCTCAATTCTTCAAACTTCAGCAAAATTATCTGTCAAAAATTATTTCCCTTGTTGATTAAAAATATTTCAAAAAAGAAAAATAAAAAAATGTTCTCAAAAAATAATTCTTTGAATAGGAAAGTTCTTAAGACATGCATATAATTTAATAATTTTGTATACAGAAAATAAGATACCTTAAAAAAAGGAGATGAAGCATTTTTACTTAAGTTTTTTGACACAATTTTATAAAAATTTGTTAAATACCAAACTTTTTATATATTTAGAATAATTTTATTTTATATTTTCTCTTTTAAATTGAGAATTATTTCAAAGCGACTCATTTACACATATTTTGCTCATTACTATTCATATGCACATGCATATTTTCCAAAAACTTTTAAGAGGAAATTTCTGCTTGCATTCAAATTCATATATCTTTTACAGGCATTTTATATTAATTCTGATTATTTACTTTAATATCATTCTAAAATATTTGGCATTAAATTATATTATCTTTGAAAAGCTTTTGTCTCATTAGACAAGGGGTGGCCAACCTGCAGCACGCTTGCCATACTGTGTAAAAAGTTTATAAAAATTAAGTAAAAAGTTTATTAACAATAATTATATTTATTATATTATTTTTAATTTTTCCCTATTAGACTTGTATATGCTATTTGCGTAAAACTCCCATAAAGCCAATAAGTAACATTTTTCACCTTTACATATCTTTTCGTTTGTTGGAAAAATTAAAAATGGCACTCATAATAATTACACATATAAGTAATTTTTTCACTAAATTATACAGAAAAAATAGAAACAGAAAAAAACATTTTTAGCAAGCATTTTTTTTTTAATTCATACAGGCAAGATTATTCATACTGACTGAAGAGCCGAAACCTTGGCAAAGAGATACAGATTACCGAACCCTGTCTTAGAGCTCAGTCTTGAAATCAAACCACTTTGATAATTAATTTGAAAACTATTTCAAAGAGGCCACACATGTAGCATTGCTCAGCTCGTACAAATCTCAGATGTACCATTTTTTTATATATATATTTCTTCAGTAAAATAAGATATTACTTAATTTCATTTTTTAAAGAAACATCTCTTTCGCTTAAAGATTATGTTTTGAATGTAACTTCTAATTTTCAAGAGATATTTAAAAATAAGTGATGCGTATCAACATTCTTCATAGATTTACATTATTTATTGTGTTTCACATAAATTAAACTTTGCATTTTAAGCATAATTTTCAAAAAGAAAACAGAATTATGATTTACTGAATTGATTGGTGAATATTTTAAAAAGTTCTCTCCCTACAATTATATTTCATTTGTTTTTAAAAATTCTTCACAGATGGCGGCAACAAATCAAACAAATAATTTCTCTCAAATCCTCCCTCTAATTATTTCCCAAATCTTACAGCATGAACTTAAATTTCTTACCATAAATTAACTCATGAATGGAAAATTGTACCAAAATTAAGAATTAATTGCTCAAATATCTGAAATGACACAAAATATATTATTCCCTTCCAGGAAAAAAGGGTAAACAAATTATTTTCAAATGCATTTCAGCAAAAAAAGATGTTAAAACATTTGTTTATTTCTTTAAATTAATTTACAAACAAATTACTGATTTTTATTTTAATAATTAGATTTTTTTGTATTATTTTTTATTTTGTTTGTGATACTGTTCTAGAAGTATCCTTTTTTTTATTGTATGAACATTAAGCTATTAAATACATTTTTAAACGAAATAAAAAACAATTCTGATTTTTTTTTTTATTTACACCAATTCTTTTTATTGCTCATTTAATGATACTGTGTAACTCATATATGATCTTTGAGATATGTCTTAATGCTATGTTTATTGAGAATTCTTCACTATCAAATTTAATAAAACAAAATTTAATGTTTGCTGCATAAGTGGTCACAAATTCTAATTGATAGTTTCAGCTTGAAGGTGATTTAATTTTGTTTCACTAGAGGCTCTTAAGACTCTTTTCTTGACATAATTTTCTCATAAAAAGAAATAGTTCCTAACATTCTATAATAATTTATAGTTTCTACATTATTTGATACACACTTAGAATCAAGATACATAGCATTGTTCAGCACGTCCAAGTCACCAAATGTACCGTTTTCTTTTTTAAATTCATTAAGTAAAATAGAACAAAGCAACACTTCAATTCATTTTTTTTTAATCTCTCTTGTTTAAAGATTATATTTAAGATGTATATAATTTCTTTTTTTTTGCAAGATTTTTGTAAATATGTGAAGCATATCAACATTCTTCACACTGACACTTCATTCAAATTTACATCATTTCTTGCATTCCTTCACGTAAATTAAACAATGTGTATTAAGCATATTTCTCAAAACGAAAACACATTATCATTATTTACTTAATAAATTAGGTATACTTTAAAAATTTTTTTTTTAGAAATGATATTTTGTTTTTCAATATCTTTATTAGATGGCAGAATGAATCATACAGGTAATTTCCCTCCAACCCATCTAACTATTTTCTAATTTTTAGTATGGACTCAAATTTCTTTCTGTAAATTGATGAAATAGTAATAATTTTAGGAATAATTGCTCAAATGTGTATGACGACTCAAAACATGTTATTTCCTTTCACAAAAAAATTTAAAAAGTATTTTGAAACATGATTAAAACAATACACAGTTTTAATTTTCTTTTTTTTTCATTTCTGAAACTTAAAAACAAATTATCTGCAATACTGTTCAACAAGTTTTTTTTATTTTCTTGAGCATTTGATATTACACACAATTTTAAATGAAATAAAACAAATTCTTAATTTTTTTATTATTATTTTCTTATTTACACTGATACTTTTTATTGCTCATTTAATGGGATCATGTAACACACATACTATTTTCCTATGGTATCTAAATGCAATGCTTTTTTAGAAAATAATGCATAATGCTTCACTATCTGATTTAATAAAACAAATTTATCATCCTTCATTTTGGAGGAAGAGTGGTCTCAAATTCTAATTGATAGTTTCTAAAGACTCTTTTCTTGATATAATTTTCTCATAAAAAGAAATAGTCTTACATTCTATAATAATTTATAGTTTTGACATTCTGTGGTAAGTTATTCTGAAGGAATAGTTTTTAAGTTGTGTAATGAAGTAATAAATCTTGAAAAAAGAATTTCTATATTTTCTAATATTATAACAATTTTGATAGTAACATCGTTTTTGAGATCGATGAAACAGTGCCTTTTTTTTTCTTTTTGATATTTAAGTATAACAAAATTATTTTATAATTTCAAAAAGTACATATCTTATAATATTAGAGCTCTAAAAAGCAAGACCTTGTTATTGTTAAAACACAATATTTCTAATGTGTTATTGCATAGATGGTTTATTAACCACAAATTAATAATTTGATAATCCTTTAAAAAAAATTTAAAATATCCAAATGTTTTGAAATACAAGAATTTCTTTTAAGCAAGAAATAACAATTGGCAGAAGAATTTCTTTAAAGTAGTTTTAAGACTAATTTCTTTTTGAAGGAATAAAAGCATGGATAGATTTTGTTGCATTGTTAACATTTCACTAATGAGACGATTTGTATCATTAGAATATATAATCTAGAAATAAATTAATTCAAATTTATCAGAGAAAACATAAAATTAACTAATTAAAGGTGCGAAAAAATATCAAATTTAAAAGTGTCACGATTTTGTTGTCATTCACGGTTAAGCCTGGCAAACCGAAACGCAAATTGTGACCAATTTGGCTTTTGAAAGCAAGAGAAACGTTCAACAAACGAACAAAATTTTCACTCGGTAACCGTTATACATTTATGTGGAACCTTAGAAAAAGCTCTATTATCCACTCATCAGAATTAGTTGAAAAAAGAATAATTTATTGAAGTTACACAAAAGCAGAAAGCAGTCCACATTGAGTGCAGCGCAGCAATGCTGAGGGAAGGGTGAGTGGGAAACCACTCACACCACTGGTTGATTAAAGCTTCCATTGACATGCCACCACAAAATCTCAAGCATAATGTTAATCCTATGGAGTTTTTTTCTGTTCTATTTACATCTGGGGTATTGCTTTTAATTGCATGGAATAAAATGCAACTAAAAAAGCAAAAAAAAAAATAATTAAATTCTTTCATTATTTTGAAAAGTTCTTAGTTTTTTTAAATTTTATTTAAAGATCTGAAAATTTATATCTAGTGCATTAAAATGATCATAAAAATATTTTTAATTAACGTATAAAAAAAGTAAAAACAGGAAAAATTTTCTTTTTTTATGCTCTTTCTCAAATGTATATACTTTAAAATTTTTAAATTAAGTTACTTGCAAGTTATTAAAAAATAAACATTACACATTTGAAAACAAGGGAAAGTAAACATGCAACTCCGCCTTCTTGCAGAAGGATAAATGAAATTTCCCCATATGTTTCACTGATGAATGGTAAGTTATGACTCTTCGGTGGATTGTATAACAGGGGTTGTTTTTTCCTCCTTTCCAAATGGAGCTAATTTTCTAAGAATCCATAGTATATACAAGAAACTATTTACATTTGGGTCATTCTTTGAAAGTGCAGTGCATTCTTTGAGTTTGCACTTGAAAATTACTGCTAATATGTTTTCTAAAATAAACTATTCTGTTTTTTATTCTACATTTCTTAAAAAAAAATTTTATGTACTAGACAAATTATATTTTGTTAAACACTAAAATGGAAAATTAATCCCAAATAAATAAAAATCCAGTGAAATTCTGATTTTCCTCCTCTCTTTTTAGCTTGTTAATTTTAGTTAAAATTATTTGTTAACAGCAAAATACTTAAAAGATTTTGGGTATTGATTATTCTAAATATGAATAAATTTTCTTGTACCATTGCTTATGTCTTCCACAACACTTTTCTCTTTGACGCATTCTATTTAAAAAATAATATTAATAATCGTGATGTTTTTATTTGTGTGTGTGTGCTTTTGTACTTATAAAGCAAATTTGTGTTTCTCTTTTGAGGAAGGAAAAAAGTGAAAGACAAAAAGAAAATTTTAATGACATAAGGAAGTTCTGACATCAAGAGAGCAAGAGGAAATTTCTCAGAGAAAAAGAAAACGTAATGCATAAATTTATTCTATATGCACACACATTTTATTCTTCACCACGGACAAATGACGAGGACGTCACCTGAATTTTCAACTTTCTTTCTCCACCCTGCCAACTTAAATCTTTGAAAAACAAACATGCATGTATGTTATATGTGTGTATGACAATAAAGATGTGCCATCAAAAAAATTAAATGAAAAATTAAAATTCCAACACATTTATGCATTTTGAATAAAATATGATGTACACAAATTTATAAAATATTAGGGATGCCTAATTTAAAAACTATAAGAGTACATAAAGATAAATGAACAAGCAATTAAAATAAAAATTAAAATGTTAATTTTATTTTCTTTAAAAGGGGATGGTAAATTTATAAAAAATAATTTAATTTTATTGTTTACTTTTTCAAAAACGAGCTTATAATACAGGTTATGTGTGTAAATAAATCAAAAAGTTATGGTACCCAAAATAATATTTGCTTGTAAAAAATAAAAATTCCAACAAATCAGCATGATTTACTTCAATGCATAAAATATAAAAGATCTAAAATTTAAAGATAAGAGTAAATACAAAAGATTGTTAAAAATTAAAATGCTTTACCAGAATTCTGCCAAGATAAACTTTTGAAAAACAAACATGCATGCAGATTGTGTTAGTATGTTTGTGTAATAAATGTACAGCATTCAAAATAATTTGTTTACAAAAGATTAGAAATTCAGCAAAGTTATTCTTTTTGAATAAACATGATTCACAAAAATGCATAAAATATTACCAATCCAAAATTACCAGATTATAAGGGTATATAAAAAGAATAAATGAACAGTGTAGAATATAAAAGAGTAAGCATTGCAATATTACAGTTTGTTAAAAATGAATTTCTCAGTCGAAACAAAATATTTTTCCAAAAAGATTTTTTGAGTTAACTTATGCATTATTATTAACATATGCATCTTAAATTAAACATGAAATGCAATAATGCATAAATTACAGTTTCAAAACTTAAGGTTAAGCAATAATAAAGGTAAAGGAACAGATAGTTAAATGTTGTATTCAAACAATTATTGTTTCATTTTAATTTTGTTGGTAGGAAATTTCAGATTCAGCAAAATATAATTGGAGCATAAAATTATTTTTAAAGTTTTCACTTCCTAAAAAACAAACATATATGCAGATTATGTATGTGAATGTATAATAAAAGGTATGACAAACATAATTTATTCATAAGAAATTCAAATTATAACAAATTTGTGTACTTTGAACAAAAAACATGATTTACATATATTAATTTAATTAAAGCTTAGAAGTAAAAGGATATATAAGAATGAAAAAGCTGTTAAAAACCCAATATTACTTAATTTTTATTTATATATTTCTTCTTCCTTATCCTGATACCATTTAAGAGCATATGAAAAAAAAATACATTTATGTTTTTGCAACTTTTACAAAACACGAAATTTAGTTAATTCATTTTAACACAATTTAATTAGAAAATTTTTTTAATGAAACAATGGCCAGAAATAGGGATTTTTTAAGTAAGGGTTTTGAAAGCAGCGTGATGGTGTTAATTGAAATAGATGTTTTCATAGTTAAAATGGTCACTTGCTTGAATCCACACTGAGAAAGCTTTAAATAGAACTTTGACAAATGGTCAGATGTCTATATCGGGAAAAGAAAGCAATATATCTCATAGGAATTTTGAAAGAAAATATTCATTAGAATTAGCTAAAATTGAAATGAAAACAATTTCATAACCAGGAGAAAACAAAAGACATATGGAAAAATTATTTTATGCTAAAAGCAAATTTATTAGATAAGAATATACTAACAATTAATTGATCAATTTTTGCAATGTAAAAAAAGGTATTGTAATTATACCTTATTTTTTATGTATAAAGTTCTCATTCTGAGTTGAAAACTCTGTCGTTTCCAACACTTTACAATTTTGTGATCAGAGCTTCAAACTCTTCTTTGCTAAAATTAAATATTGTCTATTAATAGCTCCCTGTACTTATTTGTTTTAAAAGCAAATGAAGGGGAATAAATAAATAATTACATAATAAAGACTATTTAATTCATTACATTGATTATTCAGGTGGTTTAAAAATTTCAAGTAAAAGTGTTTCATCTAAAGAATCAATTCTTAATTTAAGTTACCACACAAATACACATTACAAAGAGAAAAAACATGTTAACAATTATAACAATTGATAACTGAATATAATGTTAAAAATACTCTCATTATATGCTGTGAATCTGGTCAGCCTATGACCACTGAACACTTAGAGGTGTGCTCTGCACTAAAAAATTTAATTGTATTGTCAAAAAATATTGGAGAGCACATGCACACTAATAGCGCAGGTGTTATTTGTAGTGTGTGGCATTTTAGTAATAAATTTTAATAAAAACATTTTAAAATAGCATGCACTAAAGGCAATATGCATTTCACAAGCTTCTTGCAAAAAAACTTCATCAACACATAAAAAAGTAACATTTTATAAAGAATAGCATATATTTGAATGATCAAAAAGTGTTAATAAGCAAGAAAGATTTAAAATTATTATAAGACAGCATAATAATTTTTTAAATATATCAAAATTATATCTAAAGAAATCATATATAATTATTGATTAATTGTTTGTTAATAGCAAACTCCAAAGCAACACGAGAGTTATTAGAAATCGACTTTGTAATTTTGAACCACATTCAAGTGGCGAGGATGACACCTGAAAAGGCATCCACCCAACTCCTCAAGCTTTGAAACTCAACCAACCCAGAGACAAAAGGATTTTACCCAGCATTTTATTTTAAAAGCAGTTACCTACAAAAGGTACTATTTTCTTCCAACAATTTATATTTATGATGTAAAAGGAGTTGAGGAGTTTTTCCTTAATCCACACCTCACAGCATGCATATTGAAATATTATACACAAAATTTCAGGCCATTAACGTTTATATCCTATTGAACATGGAATAAAACTTTAAAAATAAAGGAAAAATACTCTTTTAGAAAGTTCTTAAATAATGCTACTGGTAATTTCCAATGGATGAATTATAATAGCAAACATTTCAATAGCCAAATTTTTAATAACATTAGTTTTTAAAATTAATCTGTACAACTATTTACATGTTAAAATACATTCTGCTAAATCTAATATCTAAATATAACAAATAAATTTTTGTACTTTTCATAAATATAATGTATTTCATTTCTCAGTTATTCGCAAGAAAAAACTGGCATCAAATTTTACAAAAATGATAACTGCAATATATATATTTAAAATATTTCTCATACATTTTTTTCATCAAGAAAAAAAGGGAGTATATACTTGAAAATAAGTTTGTATGCTGTATATACACAGTCTAAAAAGCTTTAAAAATTAAAAATGCACATTCAGATATTAAATAAAAACAAATCTACCAATGAGCAATGAATAAATTTAATACTTTTGACAGTATAAATACCAAAATATAAAAAAAAAATCTTTGTAATGTTTTTGTTTTTTTTAATTTTATTTATCCCTCATAAAAAGATTTATTTGCAAGAATACTTTCATTTAGACAAGTCTTGCTGAATAGAAGGAATATAATCTCAACATTTAATGAGTTCCATAAATGCAAAATATATGTAAATGTGAGCCTTTAGTGAAACAATGAGGTCGACACCCGAGTCAGCACTGCATTCTCTGAATATCCACAAGCAGGCATGAGAACAGAAAAATCCACCCACAACTTTAAAAAAAGTAGCTACTTTTGGTAGGAATTACTCTCTTCCAACAGTTTACACTTATCACCTAATTAAATAATTTACAAAATTCAAATTTTTCAAAAACTCAACACAGAAAAATAACCAATGCAGAGAAAAAAGATAAATGGTCTGTTTTGTCTTAACCCTTTAAGCGCTCAACTATTTTACCAGAAATGATTCCAAAAAAAGCATATTTTTTTATTGCATATAATTAAGTACCATACTTAATAGAATAAGAATATAAAGAATTTTTTTTATTTTTTTTCACTTTTAATGCTTTTACAACATTTTTTATTTTACAATTTACAGAATCGGCAATGAGACATTTTAGAGAAAAAAGGTGTATTAGTTGAATATCTTTTGCTCCAATAATGATCAATTCCAGGTTTCTTTACAATTCCTTGAAGTATATTGAGAGCGAAAAATACATGCAACTCTTCCACAGTAGTTTCTACCCAAAATTTACTCATTGAGAATTGTCTTGCAACACTGGATTGGATGCACTGTTTAGCATATTTATTTGTCTCTTCCACAATTTTACTCATGAGTGAAAAATCAATGAATGTTTCATAAAATTGTAGAACATCAGAAGTGTCGTCAAATTGTACATGCACAGAGGGAATAACAGAAAATTTAAATCGAGGACACGGAACAGGTGGATTTTTCACAACCTCGGTAAAAATTCTTGCATAACTCAAATCTTCATCAGAGCTGAGCTCACTGCACAAGTCATCTGAGGAATAATCCAAGTAATTAGAAGAAATATCTGTATCTGTATCAGAGAATGTAGTTCATCATCTAATAAGAAAGTATTTTCGTCGTCTATTCCATCCATAATTTCCATAAGATTCACAAGCACGGCATACAGTAGAACAAAAATTTCAAAGAAAAGTTCCTGCTGTCCCACTATATAGAAAAACCCGGATGAAAAGCATTTCATTTACATGGACAAACCACGCCATCTGTTGAAAAATAATACTAAATAGTCTCTTTCAATAATGAAAAATGTGGGCAAACCAGAAAAGGAAAGGGGAAAATATTGATGCCCGTACGGGCAAACCAGATGAGGCCAATTTCGGGTAGCACATACACTGTACAGGCAAACTGCTTAAAGGGTTAAACACACTTCACAACAAAATGAAATGCTAAACACTGTACAAAAATTTCAGGCTATTATCTAAAGAACTTTTCAGGTATTCTATTCACCAAGATGTAAAATTTTTTTTAAAAAAAATAACTGTTTAGAGGAAAAATGCATTTAGAGAGTTAAAATGAAAAGTTTAAAATAATTTACTACCTGCCATCCCCTCTCTTGTATCAAAATGATGATGATACCCAAGCTAGAACCTCCTTCTCTAAACTCACAGCATAAAAATGTGAAAGCTTCAACAGATTTAAAGTGCATATCAGCTATTCTAATATTGTGGGTCTATATCAGCACCAAAATTAAAAAAACACTACTTGCAAAGCTATACCTAGCCATGCTGATTCATCATGATATGTTTAAACAATTATTTTTGAAGTGCAAATGTATAGGTAAGGCGCAGAAAATGAGTACAAGACAGATGTTAAACATTCTGACGGTCAAGTGGAAACTGAAGTAGAAATGTTAAAGTAGTAACATTGTGTAGTTGGAGATAAAAAAAATGTGTTAATTTCAAATACTGGCATGTACAATGCTGGCAATATTGAAGAGAGAAAAAAAAAATTAAAGTCTATAAACTGGGAAAGAGAGAGAATAGTGATTTTCTCATTCAGAATATCCCCACCCACCCCCCACTCCAAAAAAATTATTTAGTTGGAAAAATAGCAGTTTTGGGAAAGCATCATAATATATTAGAAAAAATATAATAAAGTCAAAAGAATAAGATTTAGAACCAGCATATTTATAATAGCTTACTTCTTTTATTTTCAGTTTTATGCTTTCCTTTTTATTAACAAGAGTGAAAATTTACAATTTACATCTAGCCCCTTGAGATCGTATGCACAGATTTCTTGAATGAACTGGGTAAGACCTAAAAAAAAAGAAAGTAATGAGAAAAAAATAATATGGAAAATGTTTTTTTACTGGTGTACATTGAACAGTTTTTCATTGAAGTATATGAATGATATTCAATTTTAAATACGAATTTTAAACAATGATGGCATGGAGAAAATTCTTAAAACTACATAAAAATTTAACTCCACTTTTAACTCAATGTTCATACTTATTTTTAATTATCTACCAGTTTGATAATAACACAGGATATCTTAAGATTGGCTTATTTACACAATTCCCTTCAGAAATACAAATTACTACTCATTTAAATATTTACATTTTGGATGTAAGATTGGTGTATCAAATTGGTTTTTGTTATTGTTCACAATATAAAACAAACACAAGATATTAGTATTTATTTCAAAAGTGTCTGCATAATTATTAGAAATGTAAACAAATCATTGAGTGCAGGACAATTAAGAGTAAATAATACAAATTTAAGTAACTATTTTTTCAGAAACATTTTGTATATTAGTCTTGAATTGCACAATAAATATTTCATTAAAATCAGTTAAACAGAGATGAAAATTCTGCATTTAATATTTATAAAGCATGTCTATGACATAAAACTAAATTACCTAAATATCCATTTATTTGTAAAGATTAATAGCATGAATTGGTTGCTGGAATGGCTTAGCATTCCATAACATCATAAATTTTTGTATAATTAAAATTCATTCTTTAAGACCAGTGGCAGAATGGTTAGTGCATCGCGCTACCACAGCACAGGTCTGAGGTTCAAATCCCGGGCTGGACAAGGTTGACTCGGCCTTTCATCCTTTCAGTGGGTCAATAAATGAATACCAAGCTAGCTTGGGAACTTAACACTGGGGATTTTCAGTCAGACTGACCACCTGACCAGAACATCTGTTCATGCACCTCAGGGCCCAAGGTCTCGTATACTGATACAGGCACTGTAGGCCTTGGCCCTCATGGGCTGTTGTGCCACTGAGTTAACGTATATAAAAAATGAATTTTAACTTAACTAAATTATATGAAAATCTAGGATTCAGCAAAATCTTAATTAAGTATTGTAAGGAAATAAATAAAAATTTAAAAATCAGGAAGCTTACAATCAAAATGTTTTAATTTTTTAAAATATTAAATACATTAGATTCCTTTTTTTTGAGAAACTTAAATGCATATTCCAACTTTTGATTTTTAAAAATATTATACCTATAGTTTATAGTATTCATATTCAATTTTATAGCATATAAGAGCAACACTAAGCTTCATCCAACTTTTTCAAGTAGAGGAAAAATTTGATCTTGAATTGAAAAGCTCAATTTACATCAAGGGAAAAAACATCTTCATTCAGATGAAAATAATACCAAACTTTTATTAAAATGCAACTTAAAAATTCATATAATATTAGCTGTACCCTGCCATACATTGCTGTGGCTCAGATTAAATGGATCAGATCAGATGTGTGGTTAAAGATAAAGCACATGTTTTCAGTATGCTTAAACATTTGCATTGGAGGTATGATTTTTTATAAAAAAAAAATGTGTATATAAATATATTTACACAAAACTTTCCTTAACTGATATCATTTGTAATTTATAAACCAAATACTTGAAGTTATTACAGCTTATTTTTGTCCTTATGTTATGAACCTAAATTTATTTACATTGCATTCATAATTGAGACCTCAAGTTTGAAAATAAATTTTAAATGGCTCTACTCTGGATTTCTCGAGGGCAATGGGTTAGTTTTACAATGCTTATGGATATTTCTGTTAAATCAGAGGTATGTTCACAAATGCACATTTCTCCAAACAATATCATATAGAAACATGAATTGTATATTCCTCATGTTATAAAGGAAATGTTTTGATTCTGCAGTATATCTGACAAGCAAAGTTTTTAATGGCTCTGGTGGTTCTCCAAGTTGAGGCAGTTTAATTTTTCCAGTGTTACAAAACATTCCTTTTGTTTCTTCCTTAAATTTCAAAGCATTGCAATAAGGATACACTTCAGTCATTGTGCTGATGAAAACATGCTGTCTCAACCTGTAATCTTCCACTGGGTTGTACCGGAATGCAAGGTGACTGTTATTGTGCGATTTCTCACCACAAAATAATGTTTGACGCTGATGTGCTGTTTCTGGTTGACATCGTTTAGCCATTCACAAACTACTGTGTTCCTTTTGTTGAGAACACAGCAGATCTGATGTTGCAAAACATTAATTCTGTGCTTGCAAATATGAATCCTCAAGTCTGGCTGCATGTTGCTCTGCTGTGCCCTCAGCATGTGTTTGTGCCATTCTTTGTTTTTCTTGTTTGCTGATGTCCATTCTTCCTGAGTTTGATGTGCAATTACACTATTTTTGCCTTGGGAGTATGTAAGTTAGATTTCCTGCAATACATTAATTTTATGTAGTGAAGCCAATGGGCTCAATTCATGAAGTCACATGATAAAAACAAATGTGTGTTCCATTGAATTCAAAACAAACATTAAACTAATTGTACTTGTTGTTCTATTTGTAAAACTCGGATAAAATTTAAAATTTCATATTTGGGTAAAAATGTTTAAATGTTAGGAAAAAAAAATCTTCAAAAAGATTTTTTTAAAATTAAAAAAGTCGTATTTTATATTGATACTTTTAAATAAAATACATTTTGTATATATATATATGTACTTTTTAAGAGAAAGTTTCTGCAAAGAGCAAAACTTGGCAACACCGGAACGCATGAACTGATTAGCTGGGAACACTAGATAGTTTTTATCGTGTGACTATGACATCGCATGAGTTTTTAAATTGATTGGCTAGAATCACATGGCATCCACTATCATGCGACTATGACGTCACATGAATTCAGCCCATTGACTGCACTTAAAAGGAAAAAATTTTAAAACAAAAACATTAAATTCAAAACACTAAAAAAAGAAAAAATCAGGAACAAAAAGGGAAAAAATAAAAAATGCTAATGAAATACTTAACTTTAAACATACATCATTTAAGACAGCTCAATTCCAATGCAATGAGAGGCTGAAGATATTTTCAGTCGAATACGCAAGGAAAATTCAAATATAAACATAGATTTTGCAGCAGAAATCTACGACAAAGTGTTGATAATGATGGAATTTTTTTTGCTATTCACAATTTGATTAGCATTAGCAATTGTTATCAACAAATTTAAGGGCTTATCTTTAAAATAGAGTGGCTTATATCTAGACAAACTGCTTCTCACATGGACAATTACCATAAAATCTGCCGTATAATACACGCCTATACTTTCAAGCTACAATTTTTAATTTTTAGGTATATTCGCCATATAACGTGCACGCCATTTTTACGTAGAAATCTGGAATGTACGTGTGCAATGCTCTATGTTCTGAAGTCTTTTATTTGAGATATTATTCCACGTTTTTGGGAAAAAATAGAATACTTCTAGAAATACAACCCTTTAAGTTCATAAGGAATGACGTTTCTTTTAAATAAGCAGCATTTTGATAAATGCCATAATCTTATTTCTTTTATGTGCTCAGCTCTTTTTTTTAATTTTATTTTTAAAGCTATCCTTTTTATACATAGTGTATAACATAAACCCATGGATTTCAGTCTTATTTTTTGTGTTAAAAGTGTGCATTATACGTCGGATCTTACAGTATTTGTTTTCTGGGTACTTAAATATTAGCATCACCACAGCCAAATTGGCAGCATGCAGATTACATCATTTTAAATCCAAATCTGATTTTTTTTTCATAAAAAAAATGTTAGGATCTTTGTTGTTTAGATATTAAGGAGTGGTATGCATGGCACTAATTTTGTTACAGTGATGCTAATACGTAAGTATTGTTGTGTGTTCCAGAGCAGCGGTCATGAATTGGTGATCCGTGAGAAATTTTGCATGGTCTGCACCAAAATTGGGGCATTAATTATACTTTTATCAAGACCCAGTTTAAAAAAAGGTGAGCAAAAGAACAACATATTACGGAACATGGATTTTACTTTACTAAAAACTTTTAGTAGCACTTTTAACGAAATTCCTAAGTTCAGATATTTTTTAGCTATTTTTACAGCTTTACCATCGAAATTTGAAAGTCAGCTTTGGTAATCATAGTAAATTAGTGGCAAAAAACTTCAGTCTGTCGTTCACTGGTTTGTTATTGCTTTTCATGAAGTTTATTTTCAGGGGTATGGAAACGTAAATATAGCTATAGTGGTCCACCATATAGTGGTCAATTCTATTAGTGGTTCATAAAATTATGGTTATACGTTAAGAGGTTCATAAAATGCTGAAGTTTGGCAACTGCTGTTCTAGAGTCTACACACCAGACAATTTTGTATCTGCACAGAGAATGAAGCAACACAAAATGTCTACCCATAAGAACATTGTAAAATTAACCCTTTGTCCTAAAAAGGGCCATTTTAAATTTATTTTCAAACTTGGCACCTCCCTATGGAGACAATATCAATAATTTTATATTCATAAGATATGGACAAAAAAAACCCATAATAACTTGGAGTACTCTGTTAACAAATTATAAATGAAATCTGTTTAGAAAAGTTTTGTTTATGTATATTTACACATTATTTTATAAAAAAAAATCATGCCTCAAGTTCAAGTGGGTAAAGATATTAGAAACGTGTTTTCTCTTTTCTTACTTTTTAACCAGACTGAGCCACAGGAATGCGTGGCTGAGTACAGCTAGCTATAACAAACTAAAATGTTAAAAAGCTGTAAAAAAATTAAAGTTCAACATTTTGATAAAATCACACCAAAAACAGTTCCAAAAGAAAGTACTATTACAACTATGTCAACCCCGATTTTGTATGTGTCGTACACAGTAAATTGGCAACTATGGGCTTCCTTTCATATAATGTTGTTAAATGCATATTGCAGCATTTGGTGATGTCTTTTGATTTTAGTTAAGTGGTTGACTAAAAAAAAACATAAAAACAATAAAAAATTATATATTAATTTAATTTAAGATCACTGGAGAAAGATAAAATAGGTAGAAGATTTCAATCGGTATGCTACTCATTTGTGGAGAGATTTTAAATCACGCCAAACAAATTCATAGCATACAGAATTAAAATTAGTATTCTATACAGAAAATTTATCCAATATATCCTGAGCTTAAAAATAAATTGAAAAAAAATACAAACATTAATTGACATAACAAGAACTGAACTATCTTTATCAATGGAAAAGCATAATTTGAAAAAATAATTACAAACTTACGACCACCTGCTTCCTCAACATGTATTTGAGCCATCTGTCTGCTTTGCTAGTTCGCCTATTCCAATTTGACGTCGAATTACCCCTTGCACTGCTTTTGCGTGGTCAGTATGATGAACTAAGTTCAATTTTCTGCAATCCAATTTTATGTACTGAAGCTGATTGGCTGCACTTAAAGAGGTTTAAACAAAAACATATGAAATTGCAAAACAGCTGTGTGGGTCTTGTATCCAAATTCCTTTGGGGCCTTTTTTCAGATATGAACACCATGTTAGTGGGACTGTAGTAACACTTGTTGGGGCCCTGCATCATTAATACGGCTGATACAGCAATAGCCCCGTTCCTGACAAAAGAAAACCAAAATAACTTCAAGTATTTTGTTAAAAAATTACTAATGGAATCTGTTTAAAAAAGTTTCAACATAAACTTAAGTCTTAGAAAGCAATCAAAAACAAAATAAGGTTCAATATTTTGATCACTCAAAATATATATCAAATAGTAACATCAAACGAAAGGTACTTGCGTAGTATCGCAACCTATTAGCAACATTTTATAAAACGCAGCACATGATTGCCGATTCAGCGCGTACAATACATGCAAAAGTAGGATTACCAACTTAGTGAGTTATATAAAATGTTGGTGATTGTTGCGACAATATTTAAGTATCAAATGAAATTTAAAAAATTGTCTAAAACAGAGAAAAAAACATTCTTATTAAAAGTCCCATTGATTAATTTTGCTAAATTAAAATGTCACCAAGTGGGAAAAAATTTTGTGTCAGAATATGCATGGAACGGTTTAAAACATTGAATGCATATTGCGGCGTTTGGCGATGTCTTTTGATTTGTGGTAAATGGTCAACGGAAAAATTTGTAGATATCAGAAAAATAAATAAACATAAAAATTATATAATGAATTCGTTTAATTTCAGATTACTAGAGAAAGATAAAACAGGCAGAAAATTTCATGCGGTACGCTACTCGCGTTTGTGGAGATCAGGCAGCCAGTTTTGTGCTATTGTCAAAACTGCAGGAAATTTTAACTATTAGGCAGAAAAAAAGTAGCGTACAAAAGTCAAATATAATTTTCATCTTTGCTTAATAAAGAGAAATAAATTTAGCTTAAAATTACAGAAATAAACACGATGTAAAATATAAGCAAACTTGTTGTATATCATGGCTAAATTCTAAGCATAGTTTGTGACAAGTTGTGGATAACTTACATGACATCCCAATATTGTCAGTAATCCAGGAATATAGTATTACTTGAACAGCAAGTGATGCGGGCGTTTCAAAATGTGCCACCATTAACAAAATGTAAATAAACCCAAAAAACGAGTGGAGTTGAGAAACAGCTTTTGCTGATGGCAGCTGTGCATCAAAGATCCGGTCGCCGCTTGTGACGTCACGGTTCTATCTGGCCAATCGGAAGTTTCTTAATAGTTTGTATCACTTGTTATGCTAATTGTATTAATGTATAAATACTGATCGCTACTGTTGTGTAGTCAGTAACAGTTGGGTGTTTCTCAGCAAGTAGCTGACTCCATTCTGTACTCAAATGTTTTTGAGCAAGGTGCTCAGAGTGCCCAAATTTTTAACATTCTATCAATCCTTCACTCAAACAAAAACAATCATTACTTTCTTACCTTTAATCAGAAGAAAATCCCTTTGTCATGATTTTACGAAGAAAACGCGATTCCTAAAACTGCTTCTACAAGAAAAACTGAAAAATCGTTGCTTCTAAAATGCAACAGTGGAGAATCTGATGTGAATGTTTTAGGCTGATGAAATAATGATCTCCATTTCTCAAACAAATTATTTTCATATTTTAGACAATCATACTGAAATATTTTCAATCGTTCACTGATTCATAAAGCAATCATTTCTTTCTCATCACTTTCATTCAAAAAATAAAATTCCATTCGTCAAGCTTCAAAAAAGAAAAACGTGGTAAAATTAAAATGGTGGTCGGCCCATGCGCAGAAGCAAACAAGGTCAGAAGTGGAAATTACCACTGTCCAAAATGGGGTGATTTTGTGCTCGACCAGTTTTAGGGTTACCATTTTACTTAGCCTAAAACTGGACAATTTGGCAGGGTTGCCATATTGTAAACTTTATCGCCAAATTTTTTTTGGGCGCCTAAATATTTGTCACCAAGAAGTATGCCCTCCTAGGATCTACCCAAAAAAGTAAAGAGGATTTGAACAGATTATTCATAATTTAAAACAGAAGTACAATACAGTACTCTGCAGTATGCAAGTTTGAATGAAAATCAAAGATTTAGAGAGAAGATTCATGCACAAATTAAATCTGAAACAGCCCTCCCCTAAACCCCCAAGTTAATTCGGAAATTCTTAAAAAATGTAGCATGGATCAGAAGTGTAAGCATTGGCCATTTAATTATGGTTAAAAACTACCAAGTTTATGATTTCATGTAAGATAATCCTAGTACAGGAAAGAAACATACATAAATATATTCTCAAAAACCAATTACCTTCAGAAAATTAACTGATTAATTAAGCAGTTTTCTTTGAAAGTGTTGTAAGTTCATTTTTGACAAAAAGTTCATTAGTATAACATTGAATGCAATTTGCTATGAGCTTTTTATCTATGAACAGTTCCCCCCCAAAAAATTCAAAATTTTCCTCATTTTGTCAATATAAATTTATGTAGTTAATGGAATTACAGATATGATTACTCTGAAAATGATAAATATCTCCATATAATATAAAATGGACTTATAATACCCCTTTCAAAGAAAATGGCTCAATTGATAGCCAGATAACTCAATACTCTTATGACAAAAATATTGTCATAAGTACATTTAGTGAATGAATTAAATAATATTAATTAACATATTCATATATTAGAATAATTTTTAATAAAATTCATAACTTTTAAAGTATTAAATATTATTAATAAGAAAAGAATTACAATCACTAATTCCAGTTTTTCAATGTAACAAATTTAGAAATATTTTTTTTTAAATTTTTTTTATACCATTGATTTCATTACATCAAAATTGAAAACACAGTGCCTCTAGTGAGATTTATAAATGTGACCCTTACATTATTGCAAACATATAATAACCATACCGTCAGTATACGGGACAATCATGCAAGTGCATCATTAGCAAAGCAGTAATCAAGGTACACTTCTAATTTAAATAACTATTTTTAAGAACTTTTAATTCTTTTCAAAGATCAATATTATTCAGATCCCTTCCAAAGAGATTCCTAATTGTACATAAAAAATTATACATGGAGGAGAGAAGAGTATTAAATGATAAAAAAAAATTAAATAATTATGCCTGTCATTTAACATTATTTAAAAATAATTGCATACATACACTCAAAGATCAATTTTGATGCAATTAACTATTGCAAGACATCCAAAGGTAACAACAAATACAAGCACATACCTCTCCTTCAGAGCCGGTTTAAGCTCATTTCAGGTAATGGGCACGGAAGATGTACAGGCCCACTTGGCACTAGCAGATCCAAGAAAAATCTGGTTTTGTTCAGCTTATCTGGGCTCTTCTGGGCACCAATCCCAAGCGCCCAGTGGATAAACCTGCACTGCTCTCCTTGTTCAATGTTAATAGCTTTTCTAACTTTCCTTAACTTGTTCTTTCTCTAACTTTTGGCAAACAAACAAATTTCACTAAATAATTTATTTCCTCAAACAACCTGAAATATTAACATTCTTTGATAAATAAAAAGGAACCATTTTAAGATCGAGTACAACACATGTATTAAGTTCCTCATTCACCACAAAACATCCAACAATACAAAGAGTATTTTCATACAGAAAGCTGTCATTTTTTTTTAAAAAAAATACACTTAAAACTGTTATCATCAGAAAAAAATTCAATTTTATTATTAGTATTTTTTCGTAACTCTACTATATTATTATGATTCATTCTTAAATTTAGCATTATATGATGATTGTCAAATTTCATTTCACCACTATTTTGCTAAATCCAGTTACTGAACTGCGAGTTTGCAATCTCGTTGGTAAATAAACTGTGCTTACTGCACAGGCACAGTTAAATTTAACCAAGCTTTAAGAACAGAACAAGTAAAAATGCTGTAAAATTGGTACATATTTTTTGCTAACTCAAAAAGTTCAAAATTTTTCATTGGGATGCAGACAATCAAAAAGTTATCTTTTATCCCACTACATTAACATCCATAAAATATACATAAAATCCATAAAATGGTGTTTTAATATCCTACTTTTAATTTTAGCAATCTTATACTTAATATAGAGAACAAATGTACTGATATATTCCTTTGATACATAAAAAAATTCTTCATGAGAAACATAAGTATTCTAAATGAAAAAATTTGTACTCAAATTAAAAATTTTCTTTAATATAGCACTTTAGTTTTCAGACTCAAAGAAAGGCTGAAGTTTATGTGGTAGTATTTAATAAAATAAAAATAACATCTCCATAAAGCATATAATTTTTCCAAGATTTCCTCTTATCATTCAAAATTACTACTCCATAAAACTAAAAAAATGAAAGTCAAACAAAAATTTGTATAATTAATTTTAAGAAATGTTGTATTATTTAATACTGTTTTATATACCAGTTTAATTTATATTAGTCATTTTAAAGTGCATAACATGAAATAAAAACATCAAGACAACTAATAATAAACACTGTAAATGATTGAGAAACAGTGCATTTTTTATGGGGAAAAAATGCAAACTGAACTATCAATTAAATATACAGCTTTTTTCCTTCTTAGACCATACATTTTTCTAAACAAATTTTTATAAATGTGGCTTTCATTCTCTCTAAATCTAGTTCTTTGTCAACTGTTATTGTTAAGTAGAAAAGTGATTTTTTACACGATTTGAATGTTACAAAAACACAAGTAGAGTGACATCCTTTAAAATTTTAATCCCAACATATTTTTTTCTTCTTTGGGAAAAAAATGAGCAGAGAAATGCTTCTAATCCATAATATATTATATTAGATGCTATTATGAAAAGAATAGCCATTATATTCCCACACAAAAATGATTCTAATAAATATTATAGAACTTAACATATTCTTTATTTTTTTTTTCTTTGTCAATGAATAACAATTTCAATAATGCTTGAAAATTTAGTTGATTATTCACAAGCTGTGTATTAAAGCTTTTTATATCTTGCTTGTCAGAAAAATAGTGTTAAACCTTTGGTGGTTACAGATTTAATTAATTTAACTGAAAGGATGCATTGAAATCTATTTCTCAATTAGAAAGGGTGCATGGTACTGAAACCCCTTAAATACCTGTTAACAATAATCATAGGAGAAGTGGAACCGAGTGATTTTAATTTACTTTCGACAAATCCTCACAATTAGATTATATCATTACACGGCACTAATTCTTTTTCATAAAATGTGTTATTTCATAAACTTTTCTACGCATCTGATTTTACAAAACCAAATTAAATTCCTTTTTACTACAATACAGGCATATAGATTTTGCAGAATCATTATAGCCAAATACTCAATTCTGTCTTTAAGAGATTAAAAAAAACAAAAGAAAATTGCAAAACATGAAGCAGTATGGTAAAAATCTTTCAATTTGCTGGATTTATTACATTTGCTTTTCTTTTTTTTTCACAATTTGACTTTAACATATTGCCACAATAAAGCTACAATTGAAATGAATTTTTCAGTGCAAAAATTGAAGAGAGGTTCAGCCACTTCAATACTTGTCATATGTGAAAAATGCTATTTTAACTACACATTCTTTACACACAATTTAAGTAACTAATTATAAAGTACTTATTTTCTAGTTAAAATTTATTTATTTTAAAACATAGGAAGGAAAGTTTTATGGATTTCCTTTTCATTATTCTGCAAGTATAATCAGTTTTACATCTTATGCCTTCTAAGTAGAAATTCCCCTTTTCCAATGACATATGCTGTACTCCTTTTCAAACAGTATATACAGTATGTACATATCGGCGAATAGTTGTTTTTAAATGATTCTGATGATTTAGGTGACCAGTTTATATTCAGTCAACTTTCTTGGTAAGAAGAAAATTATTTTAAATATTAATCACACACTTATTAACTTTAATTTTTGAAATTTTGCTAATAAACTATGATTGAATCTTAAGTCCTGATAGTTTAAACCAGTGATTCCCAAAGTGGTTTATATAGACCCCAGGAGTCTATGACAACCTGCAAGGGGTCCACGTCAGTGAAAAAATAATTTGGGGGTCCATGATGGTGGCTCTCATTAAATCAAATCATGATTTTAATTTTAAAAGAAAACTCAGTCAAGTGGAAATCAGATTTTATCTATTTAATAGATTTATTTACTAATTTTAATGGGGATAATTGATAATTTGCAGTTACAAGGTGAATGCGCAAATTTTATTAAAACAAGGACCATGTCCACAATTTTGGATTTAAAAACACATACCTGTTATTTATCACGAATTCTGGAATATCGTGAAAAAATTTTTAATTACTTTTCCTAATGAGAAGGAATTTCAGCGTGGTTGCCAATCTCCAAACAAAAAAGGTATTTATGTGGGGGAATAAGGTCTGGAAACTACTAACCGAGGACATGATTGATTCCAAATGTTGAAAAATTGTTATTGAAGCACCAGATTTATTCCTCCCTTTATAAACATTTCTTTGTTGCTCAGTTATTTTACATATTAATTAGATTTTAATTTAATTAAAATATTTTTCTTAAGTTTTAAACACTATATTTCACTTCAGTTAGAAATTTAAATTGTTTAAAGTAAGTAGCTCTATACCAGCTGTAAAAGACATTTAAATTGGTAAATTTGCAAAAATTCAACATTAGGTAAACAGAGGTCAACCCCAAACCAAAAAACATGGCAAGGGGTCTATGTGAGCCAAAGTTTAGAAACTTCTGGTTTAAACAATGTATCATTAACAAGGCAAAAAAAAAAATCCAAATATCACTATCCAATTATACTTTTTATAACAAAGGAGACTAAACTTAGAACTCCCTATTGTGAATTACACTTTGTAACTTTAATATATTAGAAAGGGGAAAAAGAAATCCATTATTTTTCCGGTAGATGGCTGTAGTGTCGATATCTCGCGAAGTATTGATCAAACAATTTCAAATTTATGCTTGTTGTCAAGGTGACATTTCGCACTAAAAAAACTATTTTGGTGTTTTTTGTTTGGTTCATTCAGTTGTGAGTTACAGGGTGTTAAAAATGGAAGTCAACAAAGAGAAAAATCGATACATTTTACAGTTTTTCTTTGATAAAGGCTAAAATGCAAGCCAGAGAGCTGAAATTGTGAATGGTGTTTATGGTGCCGATACTGTAACAGCTAATTACGTTCAATTTTGGTTTCATCGATTCAGTTCATGCATTTTTGATATTAAAGTTGCCCCTCACACAGGCAGGCCTGTCATCAAAAATGTCGATAAAATCACAGAAATAATCAAAGTTGACTGGCATGTTAGTAGTCATAGCATCGCCCAGGAGCTAAAGATTGACCATAAAACAGTTTTAAGCCATTTGAGCAAAGTTGGATACAAAAAGAAGCTCGTTGTTTGGGTGTCACACCAGTTAACACCAAAAAAATGATGGAACAAACTTCCATCAGCGAAGCCCTAGCCAAATGGAATGAAATCGACCCATTTCTTAAACGGATGGTGACTGGGGATGAGAAATGGGTCACATATGACAATATTGTGTGAAAGCAATTGTGGTCAAAGTACAGTGAAGCAGCTCAAACAGTGGCCAAACCAGGACTAACATCCAGGAAGGTTCTAATGTGTATTTGGCGGGACTGGAAAGGAATAATTTATTATGAGTTTCTTCCGTAGGGCCAAACACTAAATTAAGATCCCTACTGTCAACAACTGAACCATTTGAAGCTAGTAACTGATCAGAAACGGCCAGAATTGGCCAACAGAAGAGGTGTTGTGTTCTATCAGGACAATGCCATGCCACACAGGTTTGTAGTGATTTGCCAAAAACTCTGGTTGGGATGTTTTAATGCATCCACCTTATAGTCCAGACCTGGAATGAAACGATTACCACCTTTTTCTCGCATTGCAAAACTTCCTGAGCGATAAGAAATTGGGATCAAGAGAAGATTGTGAAAATCGATTACTAGGGCTTTTCGCCAATAAAGGCCAGGACTTCTAGGAGAGAGACAATATGAAGCTACCTTTAAAATAGCAACAAATTATACAACAAAACGGTACATATTTGACCCAAATCGGACAATCCAAAATATGTCAAATAAAGTTTCGAATTTCATGCAAAAATAATGGATTTCTTTTTCGCCAACCCAATATTATAAAATACTATTGCACCAGTTACCATACTCAGTGTAGCTCTTATCTGTCATTTTTTGAGCAAACACTTTTTAAATGTGTGTATCAATTACTTAATTCATATTAACATTTGAAATTTAAAAAAAAAGGTATCAAAGATTACTTATAATCTATTACTTATATGAAAGCATATTATGCATGAATTTACCACTTTTTCCAAAAGTACAATTTGTCAACAAATCTCAGGCTCCGTCTTTAAAAAATGTATCATTCCCATTGGAATCCAATAAAGACTACTACCAGCAAAAGGTACATGACAAAGTGGTGATTAAAATAGCATTCATTTTGGAATAGCAATCTGTGGATCCTGTAACAAGAAACATATTGCACAAAAACAATATAACTTTTTTGCACATTTAATTTTAGAGGAACTTTAATGCATATAGTTATTAGTTATTAGTCTATTATATAAGTTATTCAAATAAAAAAATATATAGTATATACCCTAAAGAATATTATTGTCTTTAATGATTATTTATGTCAATTGTATTTTGACTTTTTCATCAATGATGACCTTTTATCATTTGTAACTAAGCCATTTGAAATGCTTCATTTTATATCCCACGTTCAAGTGGCGATACACAAAAGCAGATACGTCACATGGTGAACTTTCATAAGACACAACACAAGGGACGGTACTTATGTATTATATCAACCTATTGGCAATATTATATAAAACGAAACACATGGTTACTAATTCAGCATGTACAACACACAGCAAATTGCAGATGCCAACTTGGCGAGTTATTAATAGAGTAGGTGATTGTAGCCATAATATGTAAGCACCCAAGGGACTTTACACTTGATACAATCTAGACTCAACTATATTCTGAATACACAGTAAGCCTTTTTACTACCAAGTTACATGGTTCACCTTATCATTCCAAAAATTAAAAAAAAAAAGACAGTACAGAATGTATTAGTCATAAAAAATACATCAGATATTGCTATTATAATGATGTTATTTTATCAAATTTTATTACTCCTATGTGTGTAAATTGATAAAACACATTTACTCTTATATGCTTATTATATTTTTCATATAACTCCTGTTTACAATTTAAAATAATCATTAAATGAAATTCTTAGAATTTTTATCAACATTTTCTCCCTTGTGCCACTTTTACTTCATGAAGTTTCTATAGTTAAAATGGTTCAACTATTTGAATTAAGCAGCAAGAACATTATATAAAGTTTTCTGCAAGAGGGGAAAAAACCCATAAAAATCATATACTATTATGCAAGAATTAAATGTCAATATAATAAGATATGTTTAGATTTACATATACTTGCAAAAATTCTAGCAGTATCCGGAAAAAAGCAAAAACAGAAAAAAAATGGTATTTACATATTATCGTAACCTATTGGCGACATTATATGAAATGAAGCACATGATTGCCAATTCAGCACATACAACACATGCAAAATTGGAGTTGCCAACTGGGCGAGTTATCTTGAATGTTGGCGACTGTTGCAATAATAAGTATAAATAAGGAATAAAAGGCTTAAAAGTGAACAAAGAAGCAAAGTTCATGAGGACTTTTTTAAAGGAATTAATCAGTATTAGGGTAACATGGAAAATCAAAATAACATGAAGAAACATTGTAGGAAAGTGAAAACAACTGCTGTAACATGTACGATGGAAAAAACAATTTAAGGGAGACCTGTGTACCTAGGACCACTTTTTTTCAATGCACAAAAACAGAGACACTGGCCTCTTTAAAAATGTGAAACTGATATGCATTCATCATTATACTAACTACCATCCAATAGGAGTAAATAAATTCTGTGAAATAAAAGGTTTTTAAAAAAATTCACAAATGGCCCTAGGTACAATGATGTCATTGTACCTAGAGCCTTTCCCTGGAACTTAGGTTTTGCTCTGCAATCAATAGAAAACATACATACACACATGAACTTAATAAAAAAATCAATATTAGCTAACATATTGATTTATCATGCAACTATTTAATTTGCAATGCGCCAAATTATTAATGAATTACACGTATTTTCATTAAACATAATTTAAAAAACTGGTTACAAAAGTGAGCTGCATACACTGTCGCTCTGAAGCACCAACAGATTGTGGTTTGGGCAATTTGAACACAATATTTCTGTTGTCAATTTCATAAGTTTCTCCTTTATCATAAAGAAACTTATTTGAATGAGCAATATTCTTCAGAAATTTAACACTATAGTGTTCTTTAACATCTATTATTTTTGCTACATAAAAATATTCACTTTTTTTTTGCCTTGTATTTTTGTTAAACAAAAATCCCCCCTTTTCAATAGTATTTCTTACATCAGCTACAGTTAGCATTTCCATCATCAGTGGAATGAGAATCTTCAATATCTGATAATTCTTTGGATGAAGTTGCCTTAATTTCAAACTCAGGTTTTTTTTACAAGTTTTCTTTTTCTTTCGATTTTTTTTTTTTTTTTTTGAAAATTTTAATAACATGATATTTTTGATTCCTTTATTTTCTGGAGTGTCAGTCAAAATTCTACCTCTCCTTGGTTTTCAGCCACCTTTGTTGGATTTACTTCGAGAATTATGCTTATTAGAAATTATTTAGAATTATGCTTATTAGAAATTATTTAAATTATGCTTCTGTTTTTATAATTATAAAGAATTTTATTAAATGAATTCTTATGTTTGTGTAAACACACAAAATAATAATCCTGAATAATAACAATAATGGTAGCAAACATTTTTTTATAAATCAAGCATATTGAAAGTTTCAGAAAATATACACTCCTCTCATTTAAATAACATCCAATTATAACAAAAAACTTGACTAAATCAAAATGGTTCAGATAATTAAGGCCACTTTCCTCCTTATATTATAAAAACTTTTTTTAATGAAATAGTAACAAAGAATATTTATTGCAATAGTACCTAGGGCCATGGCCCTAGGTACAAGACTAAGTAATTTCATACAAAATGTCTTCTGCAGAAAAACCCAGAAGGAAAGGGGATTTATTAAAAATCTAATTTAGTACTTAAAGTCACAAACAAAATTATGTACTAGAATTAAAAGAAAAATATTTGACTTATCATTGTACAACAATAAAAAGAAATGAACTGTAAAATTTTACTTTAGACCATGTAAAACTGTTTTTCATTTATAACTTGCCACAGCTTTCTTTTGCAAACTTCAAAATGAATGAAAATGTAGGGATTGGTGTTGTCACTCACCCCCCCCTCCCGAGTTATAAAACTTAGAACTAAATATTATTCAAATAAAATGGGGTGGCCCTAGGTACACAGGTCTCCCCTAATATAATGTAATAACCTAGTGATTCCTGATTCAGCACATATAATATTCAATACGCAAGAAACACCTTACAAAAATTATTTTTAAGCTAAAAATACTGAAAGATTTTCCTTCACTCTTCTTCACACTTACTGTTTCATCCCAAGTAGCCTCTGTCTATTCGTTTCTCATGGCACTGAAAGCCTCTGTAGCTAGGATATCAACCAAGACAATAAGCAGCAAAATAATCTGTGCCTAAAGAAACAGCAAAGAATTAGATTAAACAGCCCATTTAATCTGATTAAGATATTTAATTCTTTTACAGTATGTTTATGATACAAATTAGCACCATTTGTTTTTATGTGGAGTTAAGTTTCTAAATCATTTATTTTACTAGCCATGGAAGTTTTAAGCAAAAATTCATGAGAAAAATTTAACTACTTTTATTAACGTATGTTGCGAGATCATATTTTGTTATTTGAAGCATCAAAAAATATGAAAATCGTTCTTATTTACAATAAAATATAAATATTCTTTATGCAGAGCAATACTAGCAATATGTATACATAAAGATATTAAGCATTTAATAGGCACCTTACATTGTTACTCATATTATTTGGTCTCTCATCCTATTGAAGCACTTGCGATGTCAAGGAAGACAACCCCGTTATTTTTGTTATATACTATTGATCCTAATATCTAATAAAAGACGGTATATCATTGTTCTGAAGAATTATTGTAAAAATCCAAATATTAAAATATACATGATGCATTTCTTTTTACTCCGATGTAAGAAATTATTTAAAAATGAATCTT
>BMAV01017135.1:0-19817 GCA_019973955.1 Trichonephila inaurata madagascariensis | reverse complement strand
TATTCTCGCCCCCGACACTCCCACACATTTCAACAGCCATCGCACCAACGCTATTTTAGACATTGGCTTTGCAGTTAATTTATCTTACACTGAAGTTTTTACTGTAAATGCACTTAGCAGTGACCACAATCCAGTTATATTTGATTTTGTAACTAATAATGTTCTACCACCAATTCTACATACTCTTAAAACTACGAACTGGACGAAGTTTCAAGAAATAATTTATCACTACATTCCCGGTAACCCCCGAATAGATGACTTGGACTCAGCCGTTCAAAATTTTACCAGCATGGTTTCGAATGCCATTTCAGCTTCCACATCCACTAAATTAGTGAACTCTACTCACCTCCGCCTTCCTGTAAACATACGAGAGCTTATCAGAGCTAAAAATAGATTTAGAAAACTCTGGAATAATACCAGATACCCTCCATACAAACGCGAAGTTAATGCTCTCATTAGGCAAATCAGGAGCGAAATCCAACAACATAAAAACAGGACCTGGAAAGAATTTCTCTTAACTCTAAATCCTGAGGACAATTCTCTCTATAATCTCCATAAGAGATTTTCTAAAAGGCATACCCCCATTCCGCCTCTTCATGGTCCGGGCGGAATGGCCTATTCGGATTTCGAAAAGGCGGAGGCCTTCAAAGACACACTTGAAGTCACATTTCAGGAAAATGCAGAACCTTATTGTGATGACAAGATCGAAGAAGTCGAAAATTTAGTGAATCACTATTTCGACAACTTCAGTACAAACATTCCCCCTCTCTCTTCCCCTAATGAAGTCCGAGGCATTATTAAAAAATTGCAGAATAGAAAAGCTGCAGGCCCCGATCAAATCCCAAATATTGCTCTTAAATATTTAACGTTAAATGCAGTTACACACTTAACTAAAATATACAATCAATGCCTCATTAACAATCACTTTCCTACACTGTGGAAGCAAGCAAACGTCATCATGCTGGCCAAGCCAAATCAGGATAGGACATTTCCACAAGGCTACAGACCAATTAGTTTGTTAAATGCCACTGCTAAGATATTTGAAAGAATAATTTTAACTAGAATAAAAACCCACTGCAAAGCCATAGATTGCATTCCCCCGGAACAATTCGGGTTCCGGGAGGGCCATTCAACGCTACACCAATTAATACGAGTTACAAATTTTATAAATGAAGGGTTCGCCCACAAATTTTACACAGTAGGTGTCTTTTTGGATGTCAAAAGGGCATTTGATAAAATGTGGCATGATGGCCTCACGTACAAGTTAATTAAACTGCAGTTCCCTGACTATTTAATTAAAATCATACATAAATTTTTACACAATAGAACTTTTAGAGTTCGTGTAAACAATTCATACTCTAACTCTGGATCTTGCCTTGCTGGCGTTCCTCAGGGCTCTGTACTTTCACCCTACTTGTACAACATTTACACCCACGACTTTCCACAACACTCCACCGTCAGTACTTGCCTGTTTGCGGATGATTCCGCAGTGTTAGCACAGGGAGTCCAGCTGAAATACACTATTAAAACTATTCAAAATTTTCTCGACAGACTAGAAGTTTGGCTTACACACTGGAGGATTGCAATTAATGTTGATAAATCTCAAGCAATTATATTCAGGAAAGGTGTTATAGACCCTCCTTTCCAACTCACACTTTTTGATGACAACATCCAGTGGGTTTCGGTAGTGAAATATCTGGGCCTACACATAGATAGCCGCCTAACTTTCAAAAAACACATCGACTATCTCTCGGAAAAGTTCTGGGGTAGAATTAATTTAGCCATCTCCCTTATTGGGAGAAGGTCACCTCTATCTCTAGAAAATAAAGTAATCCTTTACAAACAAATTTTGCGCCCAGTGATCACGTACGCTTCCCCGATTTGGGGAGCGGCTGCTGCCACCCACATGAAAAAAATACAAGTAGTTCAAAATAAAATACTTCGCGTCATGACCAACGCACCCTGGTACGTTAGGAATGACGTCATACACAACGACCTACACATGGAGCCGATTTCTAATTACATCACTAAACTCTCTAGAAATGTTTTTAAATCCATCGAATCTCACGAAAATCCAATTATCAAAGCACAAACACTATTCACTTATCCTCATCCTAAGATTAAATATGCATACTCTTCAACGAAGTGGAGAAACCCCCTCCGCCCCCCATAACACGACATGAAACACTCTTTTCACACTCACAACATCTGAAGCAGTCTCGTGACAACGCATCATCCAGATTGGGTTCATTCGGCGAACTGTCACCTTCTTGATTGATGGCCTCTGGCCTCCCCGCACCCCTTCCTGCGCTCTTCCCTTCCACCCCGCCAGCGCTCTGGTTCGATAGAACGCTGCGCTTGGGGGCACGTTCATCCCTCACCTTTCGAGTGAGATCGCGTTATTTGTTTAATTTTTTCATTCATATGGTTTTTCTATTTCTCCCATTCTTCTGGGAATAGGCGCCTCGCGGCGCCGGCGCCCGCGATCATCTAATTTCAGTTCAATACACCATACCCCAGGAAAGATATCTCTTATTTCAATTTCCCCAACTTCAGGGAGACTTCTCACTTATTGCTATCAACTGTTTACACTACAGCTCCCAGTTGACTGTCAAAATTCTCATGACATTTTCCCCACCTAAATCGGAGGACCATTACCCCCAGACTGTGACGTCATTAGCCTACCAAACTCGGTGAACTTTGTAAAAACTCGGTAAAAATAATTTACTTTGTTTTAAATGTTTTTCACCTCAATGTAGCGTTAGAAGATGTAGATCAAAAAATTGTTTCTGTTCTAAGCCGCATAATAAATTATTACATTATCCCAGAGAAATGAAAAATAATTCTTTCTCCCCCCTGCAGACAACGCCAGAGGTTAACCAGAATGAGTCGCATTTCGCCTTGAGTGCAAATGCTGAATCTTTCGTTCCGAAAGTAGACAAAACACAAATCGTAGCTACGCATGTTTTAAAAAGTGCTTTTTGAGTACTGCTTTCTTTCTCGTGAAAGATAAATATTAAGAATGGCAGACATTTAGGGCCTTGTTAGATTCGGGAAGTGAAACATGTCTAATTTCAAACGAGTGCGCGAATAAATTACAAGATAAGACCGAAAGAATACATTAATCTCGTGTTTAAATGATGCCTCTATGGTTGTCAATAGGAGTGTTAAAAAAGTGGCGATTTCTAATAAAAATCTTTCGAAAGGGAATTAGATACGCTCGTAGTTAAAATTCGCTGATTTTATTCCAAAGAAAACTTTTAGAAAAATCAGTATTTATCTCTATTTTGTGAAATTAGTGGATTCTAATTTTAATATTTCCGGTAAAATTGATTTATTATTAGGTGCAAATATATTATATGAGTTATTGAAATCGGAAAGAATTAAAATAAAAAAAAAATCACAAATACTGTTAGTCAACCAAGTATTTGGTTATATAGTAACGGGAAATTTAGATTCAATAAATGAAACTAAGGTTCACTGCGGTTTGATTCGTAACGAGGACTTAAATAAAACTTAAGAAAAATTTTGGAAAGTACAGGAGGTAGAGGAACCAATAGTTAAAAATAAAGAAAGGCTAATTTATGAGGAACATTACGCGAATAATTTTAGAACTAAAGAAGGTAAATATGTAGTATCTATGCCCTTAAAGGAGATCCCTCATGTTTGGGTAATTCGAAAGACATAGCCTTCAAACGACTTGGATCGCTGTGGAATCGCTTAGCTAGAGATGAAAATTACTTAAATTTATACCGTGTATTTTTAAGAGATTATATGAGGAACTTGGGTATAAGAAGGAAGTGACTAACTAAACTGAACCCGAAATCGCATATTACGCTACCAATCATGGAATTTATCGTCCAGAAAAGTCCACAACAAAACTTGGTTGTCTTTGATTGCTCTTCGTTAACTGATAATGGCATATCCTTAAATGACATTCAATATAATGGAGGAGTGACACAAGAGGACTTGTATGCGCAAATGCTCAGGTTCAGAACTTACACGAATGCATTTACAGCGGACATTAAAATGATGCATTGAACTATATTAACCCTAAACAGAGTAATCTGCAGAGGATCGTTTGGTGTGAAAGAACATGAATTACCCAAAATTTACGAACTTTCGACTGTTACATATTGCATTGTAAGTGCTCCCTACTTAGCACAGAGAACTTTAACGCAATTGTCGATGGATGAAGAGACCAACTTCCCTACAACAACTTCCGTTTTACGGAACAACTTATATATGGACGATGTTCTTTGTGGTGCTACAACGTTACAGGAGGCAATTGTCCTCAGACAACAAATAAAAGGAATTTTGAAAAGTGCTGGAATGGAGTTGCATAATCTTTGCGCCAATCACGAGAAATTGTCACCAGATCCCGAACAGAATTACAATTTTGCAGCTTTAACAGAGACAAAAACGTTACGAGTGTCGTGGAAGCCGATCCAAGATTGATTTTTGATTAAAGTGAAAGTCTGTTTGGACAGCTCTTATACTAAAAGACGTCTTGTCTACTATTGCCAAGATCTTTGATCCTGTTGGACTGATGGCACCAGTAATTTCAAAAGCCAAGATTTTCCTCCAGCGTTTGTGGAGAAGTAAATTGGAATGGAATGACCTCCTGTCAGCTGAAGAATATCGAGAATGGCATCAATTCCTAATATCCTTAGAGAATATCAACAATATAGAGATACCAAGACGTATTCTTGTCGCTTTTCCAGAAGCTATTGAGATTCATGGATTTGCCGATGCCTCAGAGTGGTGCTACGGTGCAGCCGTCTACTGTATATCTAAAAATTTAAAAAGTGAAACTTTAGTTCGCGTTTAATCACAAGCAAATCGAGAGTAGAGCCTATTAAAAGTCTGACAATTCCCAGACTTGAATTATGTGCTGCAGTGCTATTGGCAAAACTTGTGAAAAGAATTGTAGCTGCTTTACAACTAGAAACTGCTATAATATATCTTTGGTCGGATTCGATGATCGTCTTGACATGGCTTCGAAAGGAACCAATGAACTTAAAGACCTTTGTTCAAAATAGGGTTGCCAAGATACAAGAACTATATCCTAATCAGCTATGGAGACACGTACCATCTGATCAAAATCCCGCAGACTTAGTCTCCCGAGGAATCGATCCTGATAAACTTTTGCAACAAAAATTTTGGTTTAATGGACCAACATTTCTTTCAGGTGATGACTATCCCAATCGAACTATAAACTGTACAGAGAAACTAGATGAATATAATTCAGAACTGAAAAACTCTTCTAATGAACAAATTGAGAACTATCAATCGGTGCTTAATATTCATGTTAATGATTTTTTAAACGACCTACTTAATCTAAGCAATAATTATATAACTATTTTACGTGTATTAAGTTTTATTTTCAGGTTCGTAGAAAATTTAAAAGGTATAAGTAGAGTCACTGGTCCACTCACAACAAAAGAACTTGAGAAAGCTGAAACCTTTCTGGTAAAAAGGTGCAAGATCAAGAATTTTCCAGTGACTTTAACAATCTTAAAATTAAAGGAAGTGTGCAGTCAAACAGTAAGTTAGACATTGAATCCCTTTTTTTAGATGACAATGGTGTCTTAAGAATAGGAGGACGATTGTGTGTAATTCAGAGTTTAGTTTTAATAAAAAGCACCAGATAATTTTACCAAAAAATAATAAATTAACTTTAATAATAATAGAATACTTTCATAAGAAATATTTACATGTGGGAACTATATATCTTTACTTAATTATATTCGGGAAAAATTTTGGCCGTTAAATGGTCGGTCAATTTGCAGACAAATTGTATATAAATGTATTGTATGTGTTTTAAAGCGAAGCCAATTGTGTCAACTCAAATTATGGGTAATTTGCCAAAAGAGAGGCTTATTACTGATTATCCTTTTAATTGTTCATGAGTAGATTTCTCTGGTCCTTTTTTCATTAAAAATAAAGGACAAAGTAAAAGAAATTTGTTTAAAGTGTATATTTGTATTTTTGTGTGTTTTGTGTTTAAAGCGGTACATATTGAGTTAGTATCGGATTTAACATCCCAAGCATTCATTGCCGCGTTGAAAAGGTTCATGGCTCGAAGAGGCAAATGTGCAAAACTGTTTTCGGACAATGGTAAAAATTGC
This sequence comes from Trichonephila inaurata madagascariensis, assembly GCA_019973955.1. Lineage (NCBI taxonomy): Eukaryota > Metazoa > Arthropoda > Arachnida > Araneae > Nephilidae > Trichonephila > Trichonephila inaurata. The sequence goes on along the minus strand of BMAV01017135.1, from coordinate 13,686 downwards.
GTCGGAGGTAGCAATGAAATTAAAAAACTTCTTGAAATAGTCAGAAACCCAGACGAAAAATTAGCTAATTACTTAGCAGCAGAGGGGATAGAGTGGAAATTTATTCCCTCGAGGTCGCCCAATTTTGAAGGCCTTTGGGAAGCGGCCATAAAGTCATGTAAATATAATAATAGCAAACGCAATAATTTTTGTTATTTTATTTTAAACGTGCGCATTAATTCTTAAGACTAGAAAATAATTTAAAACTGAAGATGTCGTTAATTTTTGCTGTTTTAACACGAAATATAAAGGCTCCCCAATTTCCGTTTTATGTATATAAATGCTGGAGCTAAATAAATAGTACAGAAATTAAATAACCACAGGGGTTCCTCACATTTTCTTAGAAAAAGAATCTCTTCCTCTGAACCATTCTACTGCATTACCTCTAAAAAAATGTCGCAAAACACAAATATCCTTTTTTTACTTTTGTTGAGGTTAATTTCTGCGATAGTGTATCCCCTGTAACGGCTCCAAAGCTGGCATATGCAAAGAATTAAAACTTGCAACAAATTACCTTAAAAAAAGAGGCTGTCCAGAATCGCTGCGTTTTACACGTTTTCCAGTGGAACGTGCGACCTGCTTTGGGAAGCAAGGATTTAGATGTTTCGTGTTTGTACAAACTTACTTAGTAGAGAAAGTGAATCTGTTTTGCATGCGCACTTACAATTTTCTTTTCTATTTATTAACTCGCGGAACCCCTAAGTGTCATTCGTTGAACCCTAGGGTTCCGTGGAACACAGTTTGAAGACCACTGGTATAGATAATTAGAAATTTTTCTCTTGGGCAAGTTAACCGTCTTCAGACATCCAATTTTTGTCACGTGACAAGTTTAAAAAACTTTAGATTTTTTTAAATCATTTCAAAAACTTTGTTTGTATTTTGAACTCCGAGATCTTACTTGAAAAAAACTTTCGTGTTATGGATAGAATTCTTCAACCAATTCTTAAAGTACAAACCCTTCTGAAAAAACATGATATATTTTCTGAAGAAGAATTATTGGATTTTCAGAAATTGACGTATTTAACCAGAGCACAAATAATAAAGTTGTACAATAAATTCTGCTCCTTTAATCCAGATATGTCAGATCCAAAGAACCCTGTTTTACCTCAAACATTCTTGTTTCTTTTGCCAGAACTGAATGTCAACCCCTTTATGGATAGAATCATTAAAGTATTCTGTCCTCATGTGCAATTCATAACTTTTGAACATTTTCTGGATATGATGTCAGTGTTCTCAGATGCTGCACCGATCAATGTAAAAGCTTCGTATGCATTCAGAATCTATGATTTTGATGAGGATGATATGATTTCTCATAAAGATATACAAGAATTATTAAATCGACTTAAATCTCACAATCAGCTTAATGAAAATGATTGTGATGAAATAATCAATTATGTCTTATTGGAGGCTGATTTAGATACAGATGGTTTTATCTCCTTTCCAGAATTCGAGCAACTTATTACTAAATCTCCTGACTTCACTCGTGCTTTTAAAATGATAATATAATATACATACATATTTATGCAATATGACATTCACATTTAAAATATATTTCGACTTAGAACTGTTATGATTATTTTTCTTCGGAAAATAATAAAATTACTGAAGAAATTAGGATTGATTTTTATGAATATGAATCATGTGTCAATATACCACTTCCTTATATTTGATATCTGTATTTAATATCCTTATACTGATATCTTTCGAATCAAGTAGTAAATTTATATTTTCGTTAAATCCTATTTCAGCCTACCACGCGTTTTTGAACTTATTTTGGGTACTTGCGTATTATAGCAACATATTGGCGACATTATATGAAACAAAGCACCTGGTTGCCAATTCAGTACGTACGACACATAGAAAATCGGGGTTGCCAACTTGGCGAGATATTGAGTTGGTGATTGTTGCAAAAATGATACGTAAGTACCCAATTTTGTCACCATGCTGATTGATAAGTTAGTTACTCTTTTTCAACTTCAAAACAAGAGATCGTCATTAGTTACCTTCAGTCATTTGCGATTAGTAATTACCGTTCATTGCATTATCTTTAACAACTCTAATAACTATATAACAGTGGTAATTGAGCCATCTGTATCTTTTTCACGATTGATTGCTAATTATGTGAAAATACAGCTGTTGCTTAGAATGAGTCGAACACAAGACTTAACAGTTTTTCCCCCATTCTTTGGAAGCAAGGGGAAAAAAAGGAAGAGTACTTGCGTACTATCGCGTCAATGTTCAGGACAACTCACCAAGTTGTCAACACCGATTTCACATCCGTCATATAAGCTGAATTGGCAACCATGTGCTTCGTTTCATATAATGTCGTCAATACAGTTGTAATAATAAGTAATTAAAAAGAGAAATTGAATAATGCGTGCAAGAACGTTAGATTGCAGCAATGTATGCATATCTTAAATATGGAAATAGTATGCTTCTGTAAGAAAAAAAAAATACAATTGATGGTTATGAATAGAGATGTCATTCGAAAAAAAAGGAGATTCCGCTCGATGTGTATATAAGCATTTGGAAAGGTACAAGGTTCAGAAAAAGTGATTTGAGTTACTTCTTTAGGCTGGAAGAGTGAATGTAATTCGATCACAACGCTAGGATTGGTTACAGAGAATCGGGTTTACTCGGCTTCATTCGACCTCAAGCCCGCTGAACGTGGCTAACGCGACTCTCTGAATCATATATACTCGGCTATAGTTGTCATTGGCAACGTTTTTAAGGACTTAGATGCCAATTAATGTAAGTTATTAATAATATTGATAAGTTTCTCGCAGAAATAAATATTACGCGCAATAGTTTATTACTTATAAATAGATAATTATTTCTATGTGAAAACTGATTAGGCGCAATTTTTTTTTATTGAAAATTTTGATGAAACTGTCGAATCGACCGCTAGTCCGCCAAATTTTGAAAAATCGCTAATTTAGCGCTTTTTTGCGTGTTGTGTTTTTGAGTAGCAACCCTACCACAGCACGCAACGCCGAAGCACAAAATTCAAGATGGCGGAAGGGAAATCATTAAAATATAGCATTTTAAAGTTTTGAAACTGATAATCGCTGCAAAAATTATACATTTAAAAATGGAAATACACTATTTTTCCCGAAGAAATTTTTTTTTTCTTTTTTATTTAAATATTACTATTACCATAAAATCCGGCGTATAACGCGCACCTATACTTTAAAGCTGAATTTTTTAATTTTTAGGTATATTCGCCGTATAACTCGCACCCCTTTTTTTTACGAAGAAATCTGAAATAATATGCATTGTTCTGAAGTCATTTATTCGAGGTATTATTCCAGACTTTTGAAAATATAGTATACTTCTAGAACTACAACTCTTTTAGTTCATATAATGCAAGTCGTTTCGTTAAGACAAACGGTATTTCGATGCATAAAGAAGTAAATTTTTTTTATGCTATCTAAAGCTATCGGTTTTATACCCAACGTATAACGCGCATCCTTAAGTTTCGATCTTATTTTTTGGGTTCAAAGTGTGCGTTATACGCCATATTCTACGGTGCTTATTCACACTTACATATTGATACACGTATACGACCTTTAATATACATGTATTTGTGGTACTTACGTACTAGATCACAGTAATGCGAACGATTAAGATTAAGTTCACTAGCCAAGTTCGTAAACTTGATTTTGCATGTATCATACGCGCTGAATGGGGTCGATTCATTACCAGACGGTGCTGCGATCGTTTGCCGATTGTAATGTCATTATCAAGTAAACAATAACAGCTAATTGTATTACACTTGTGGTTGCCAAAATACTTATCAGATAGGGGATGGAGGATCTATTGCAGATCCATATCCCTGTGAAGTGAAGAAACGTGAAGAAACTTGTGGTTGTGTGATAACGGTTGATTGTGATTTCATTCTAGTTTTATATTCAAATTTTTTTAGTACTCTAAATATTTTTAATATATTTTCTAGTCTTTTGCTTTTTCCGTATAGTTATTAAATATATATATATAGTTTTAGTTTACAGTACAATTGAACCTGTTTTTGTGCGGTAGATAGGGACCGCATAAAAATAAACGCAGAAAAAAGTACTCAAAAATTTCATAAATTCTTCAACCTAATCGTGGAAATACAATTTTTTTTATACGGTGAATATAGGGACCGCATTAAAAAAAGGGAAAAAGAAAAGAGTCTTACAGTAGTCGCATATGATGTGTAACATCTGACATGTTATCGTAGTAAATACGGAATATAAACTTTTTTCCTGAAAAAAATATGAATCGGGTATGATTGGAAATAATTTTCTATCGAATAATTATATATTTAATTAAAATTGTATTTAATTAACAAAAGGAGTAATGCAATATTTTATCAAAAATAATTATTGTTCAATTTGGGGAACAGTGGAGACAATAGACTTATGATAACTAAAATATGACGCATATACTTGTGATTTCAAAGTATTTAAAAACCACTGAAAAACAGCGTCAATAACAGTACCACTGTTAGCAGTCAAAACATTTTGATTTGTGTTCATTTCGAGCTTGAGTTCATCATTCATAAAAGCTATGAGCGGCTCAGCGTTTGTCAAACTGAAGTTAAAGTTAAAATCACCACTCAAAATCAGGGAAAGCGAGTGATAATTTTTTAAAAGAGCAGAACCACCTTCGTTTTATGGTAAAAGTACAAAATGCAGGAAATCTTTAATTTTTTTTTAACCGTTTGATTCGAAGAAATGTATACGACCACCGAAATCACTGTTTGTCCATTTTCAAATAAGCATTCTGCCGCACTTATATATATATGTCCCCCAATATTGTGACTATCGGATTTAGAGTCAAGCGCTCGAGTGCTTGATGGTTACTAGAGTTGAGCCCCATGCGAGAGTAGCGAAAAGACACAGCCACGCACTCTCATTGGTGAAATCAAGTAGCGTGCGCTTACGTCACTTCCTGTAAAACACATCCGTCCCTTTTCACGAAATCACTCCCACAAATATCCAGCAACCGAGAGAAAAGATGTTACACATCAAAAGTCGCATTTATAAAATATGCCAATTATTTACGAAATTTATGTAAGAGTACTTCCATAACCAAATAAATAATTAAATATTACACATGGAATCATTTTAAAAACATATAGTTCTCATTGTATACACGGATAAGTTTTCAAAATGCACATACATAATTCATTGCTACTCATCGTAATCCAAAGCAAAATAAGTTCAAAATAGCTTTCGTCACTTCAAGGAATAATTTCAATTGATTTATTTTTTGGCAACATAAAGTAAGAGATAAGTTTTTGTGACCATGGTTGGGTGGTCACACACACACACAATTGCTTGTAATGTCACAATAACCAGATATACATGATTGATGCCCTTTTTGGAATTTTATACTCCCATCTTAATTGGTATCTATTTTAAGAAAATGCTTTTCCTCTTTGTTAGAGAAAGCTGGTTCCCTGCATATTTTTATCCGCTCTCAAAGAATCCCGTTCTTCTTGTCCGTCGTCATAATCTATCAAATTATTGATAATGTCATTGTCATTGAAAATTTCGTCTTCAATCAAGCGCGGACTGCTGGAACGTTGGGAGAAAGCAACTTATAATACATATTACTGTTTATAACATGAATAGAACGTCTTGAAGTGTCTACATTCAGTGGCGTAACGTACTCCCACATCACGAGGGGTGGAGGACTCTAGGGGCCTAAGGTCTGACTTACGCTAATTACATATTTACCCAATTTATAAAATAGTAAAGGCCAAACTTGACTTTCAGGGTGGGTCCTAACATTTTCCGTTAAACCACAGGTAAATAGATGGAAAACATTACAGTGGCGCCAAAGCCATTGAGTCATGCCACAGGAGGGGCTCTAGGGGCCCAAGGCTTGACTAATGCTAAATACGTATTTACCCAATTTATAAAATATTAAAAGCGAAACCGGACTTTCAGGGGGGAAGGGGGTCCCAAAATTCTCCATTACGCCACTGGTAATCAGATATAAAACATTAGTGACGCCAAAGCCATTGAAATTCATACACTACATAAAAATAAGATCGCACATAAAAAATCGAACAAAAATAAAATCGCAGAAAAAAAGACCGCAGAAAAACAGGTTCTACTGTATTAGCTTTAAGCTTCGTTTAAAGCGCTCCTTTATACTTAAAAAGTTTCCCTATGCTCAGAAAATATTTCATACTGTTTTTAAAACTTTAAATATCGTCGCCGTATTTGGTAAAAACAAAAAGTATTGAAAATGAAATAATGGTACTTGCGTATTATCGCATCCTATTGGCGACCTTTTATGAAACGAAGTACATGATTCCCAATTCAGCGCATACGACACATGCGAAATCGGTGTCGCCAACCTGGCGTGTTTTCTTGAACGTTGGTGATTGTTGCGGTAGTACGCAAGTACCGAAATAATTAAAAAGTACTCCCATTTCAGTCGAAATGTCTTTTGGAACAACTTTTAATTTCTGTGACGCTGAAGATTTATTTCTTCTCAGCAAAATTTTTTGACAGTGGCTCGGAAAAACCGAATTTTGTAGGAATTGAATTTGGTTTTAATGTGCTTCTGTTGGTGAAAGTCTGCTACATAAAGCACGCTTCTTCTAAATAATCGGAGCATACTGATGAATAGTTAGATGGTTTGAAGTTTATTCAACCTAAGTTTTGTATCCATTTTTTAAATAAGTATCGATTCTTCAGTGGAAACCGAAAAAAACATTTCATCCTACAATCACTACGGTAATTTAATAAGCAACAGTATTTTTCAATTCCTACTATTAGCTCACACAATCTCTATATATTTATTTATATATTTATTTATTTATCTCTGACTGGAATTTTCAATCGTTAATAAAATACATTTTAAAGCGCTCAATTTAGCTGAAATTTTATGTACAGGTTTATTTTGGATGACAATACAATATAATATGAAAATAATTAATAAAAATTAATTGATTAAAACTAATTATTTAAGGAATTACAAATACAACCCCGTTGGTATCATTTTTGGCGACTTAGCGACTCTTTTGGCGACTTGAGTCAAAACTTGAAAAGGTTTTTTTTTCTCACGTGTTAAAGTATTCAGTTGAAATGAAATTTATATACATGATTGTTTTCAATGACAATGTGATACTTAAATGATAATTAATAAAAATTAATGTCCACTTATATAATGTTGTGATTCTGTCATTTTATTATTTTATGTCATTTGTATATACATATTTATATTAATTGTAACTATTTAATAAAAAGTAGCTAAAATAAAATTTTTCTTTGTTGATCTAAGTAGGAATTGACTTAAAAGTTTTTTTTTATATTATTTGTTTTATCATTAACTTTCGATTCTTCCTAAATATATAAGTATTTTTTAATTTTCAATGTATGTCGAATTTTACGAGGGCTCATTTGATCATACAATTTTCTCTTGCAATCATATAACTTACTGTTTTCTTGAATAAGATGATAGTATATCATTTTCCTAAATGCCACACCACATTCACAACAGAGATATAAGAGTCAAATGAAAATGTTATAATCATTTGCATTCAGTTTTTCAAAATTTATTAAAACAAATACAAACGCAGTTTAAATGTTTTTCTTAAAAATGCAATTATCTTTAATTGAAATTTTGGGAGTATTTCTAAATTTTTCCTTTTTTCTCAAAAACCACCAAGATTTTATTTTTAAAATTAATGCTACTTTAATTTTTAAATACATTTAAAAAAAAATTTTATTTCTTTTTTTTAGTTAATGAACTATGTATATAACTTGAGATTAATTCAATTTTTTTAAGTGTATTGCTTGTTACGAAAGCTGCATTAAAATTCAAGTTTTCCCCAATAATTACAGTCAATTGTCTTATTAATTGATACTGTAAAATTTATTTTATTATTGAATTTTTCATGCAGAAATAACTCTCTGTGCTTCACAATGAGGAAAATTCGCCATCATTCTATTGTGCTTCAAGTTTGTTCAATAATCTGGTACTTTCTTTTTGGGTAATTATTTTAAAGAAGGAAAGAAATTCCTCAGAATAGCACAAATGTATTCTCTATGCAAGAAAAAGGCAAAGTCTCCCCATTCGAGAAACCATCTCCCCCCCTCCTATATTTAAAACTGCCAAAACTGGGGGGGGGGGGAGATCCATTCACAGTAACATCAAAAACGAAAGTTTATTAATTTATGGTGAAAGAAGCATTTCTGTGAAAACTTCAATAACATGGGCTGGTATTTTCCACCGCCAAATCCTCTTTTCTAACTAAAGGTGGATCGCCAAGGCGTATCTTTCAGAGGAACCGGTTTATAGTAACCATACGTGTGTGTGTGATATAATTCTCCTCAGAAAAAAAAAACTCCGCGTAGTAATACATCGTATTCCTGACATTCGACTTTTTGTTTAATGCTGATGTCTTCTGAAAATATTACCTGTATAATTTAAGGGGTAGGTTAAATGATTTCTCGAAATTACATTTTAAACTTTTTATCTCAAAATCAGATTTAAAAAAAAAAGAACTTAAGATATGTGACTACCCAAAATTCGCCATTTTGGTGAAAAGTTTCGAAATTTCTTTTATGTTTTATTTTATAGCCCATACATTTAATATTCCAAAAACACTATTTTTGTTTCTACGATATCTAGAAGCAAAGTTATAGCATAAATAGTAAACCGGAAACGGAGTTTACAAAACCGAAAGTAGATCCCTACACAAAATATTTTTATATTATGGAATTGAAATTTTCAAAACATGTTTTATTTAGTTCTATCTGTGTTATGAATAAAAATCTAATCTCTGTGTATATATTTATGTACTTTATTGCTTTTTTATGAAAACAAGATTAATTTTTTAAAAAATCGCGTTTTTGTATAAGATTTGGCATATTTAAAAAACTTTCAAAAGTATTACAAATCTTTTAATTTCTAACACATATATAAAGATGCAATGCACTTACTGTATAGATATTATTTGAATACATTTGTTAGAATTTTGTGTCACTGCAATTTTTCATCAAAATTTCACTAAAAACGACAATCGTTATAGTCTATAAAACTCTCCAGAAAACATCAAAAGGTTAAAAAAAAAGTCCAAATTAGTGAAGCATGATTCTAAAAAGATCTTGACCTATAAATATCGTGAGTTCAGAAAATGTACAATTAAAAGAATATTTTTTATACTGTATTAAAATCTTTAAATGCATTTTTTGAGAAACTATGTTTTTCAATTTCTTGACTCATGGAAAAATTCACTATAAAATTTCTTTTTAAGATATTGAATTAAAATTTTCCAAAAAATGTTTATTTAGTTTTATCTCCTGTCTAGACTATAATTTAATCTCTGTGTATATATTTATGTATTTTATTGCACTTTTTGTGAGAAAATAACATTATTTTTTGTAAAAAACTGAGTTCTAGCATAAAAATATTTCAAAAACTTTTAAAGGTATTAGAAATCTGATAGCTCTAAACACAGATAATGATGTTATTCAAATATATTAATTAGAATTTTCGATACAAGCCTTACAGTAACTGCAATTTTTCACTAAAATTTCACTCAAAATTTCCAATATATCCAAAATTATTTTTAATTTTGCGGAAATTATACTTAAATTCCTAGTTTTAAGCCTTATTTCAAATAAAAAAAGTGTTTATTTAGTTGAAAATTTATATATTTCAAAAAAAGTGCTCTGAACGTAGTCACATACCTTAAGGTGACGGCCTACTTTCGGACCCAATTTTCTTATAAAAACAAATTTTTAAACAAATTGAGTGTTTTTAGGAAGAAAAATAAAGAAAAATATACGCAAAAACATATCTTTTTTTTAAATAAATACTGTACTTTTAGAAAAATTGGTTGTTTTCAAGGAAATTTTACCAAATTTTTACTCTATATAAAACGGGTAACACTATAAAAATTTCTAATTCAATTATTTTCTTTATGCACAACCTACGTATTACGATGCTCTTCAAAATGAACCAAAATCTAAGAGAAATATTAAAATACAAAAAAAAAAAAACTAAAAAAAATAATAAAAAAAAAAAAAAAAAAAAACTACAGACAATTATAGATAATATGAAAATTTTGATATTTTTAAAGTTTTTTTCTTTATAAAAACTATCCTTGTTATAGAGAGCTGTTAACGAACAGCGCCCTCTAGCTGATTGTAAAATAAACTTCAGTGTGTGCAACAATAACCTCGAGAGAGGTAGTGTATGGAGTGTGTGAAATTAAAAAGTGACAGTACACACTACCAGTGTTTGTTCATTGTGTAGAGTCAAAACATTGTCAGTTTCACCGGGGATAAGCTATCCAATGGATATGTGTATTTGTGTGTGAAGCCGTTGTGGATTATCAAAATCCTGTAATAAAGTGTGATGGCTAAAGTGTGAATAGCTGTCGACTTCTAAGCCGAAACCAAAACGGCGTGAAACAGTGATCTGAGGAGGTAGGTGCAAATAATCCTTCTATTAGTGGCCTTAATTCATAAATATGTCTTTAAATAAATTAAAGAAAGACGAGTTAAAAATCGTTGCAGGAGAGTTAAATTTAACTGTACCAGAAGATTAAAAAGTCGCTGATTTAAAAAGCTTAATTAAATATAGTGACGTTTACAAAAAGAATAAAGACTTAGTTCAATCCACAATCGATTATGCTTTGGAGAAAGTTAAAAATAAGAGGTTGGATAGTGAAACTAAGTTAGAATTTTTTTTTTTTGAACGAATTAAATTAGCGCAATTGGAAAAACAATTAGAGCTTGCAAATATTCAAAAGAATTTACCTCAAAATTCCGATATTCGAAATCAGAGTGTGCTTGAAACTGCCGCCAATATTAATATTCAAACTTTGTTTAAGTCCGTGAAAACTTAAACAATACCCATACCTTCAAGAGTGGAGTCACATAATTTATTTTTCCAGTCGCTTGAAAAAGCATTCAAAAAATAAAAGAGGTTCCCGAACAATTTAAAGGCGAAAATCTTTACCTTCCATTATTTTTTCTATTCTTATATTTTTAATTTTATTCTCTTTTATTACTTTTTTGTATAATATTTGATGGGAAATCTTTTAAAACGCGGGGGCTGGGATTTTCCTCCGCCAAATACTTCTTTTCTAACCAAAGGTGTATCGCCAAGGCATATCCTTGGGAGGAACCGGTTTGCAGTAACCATCTGCGATAGCTTTCTCCTCGCATGAAAAGCTCCGCGTAGTGATACACTGCATTTCTGATAATCGTTTAAAGCTCATGTTCTCTGAAAATATAACCAATGTAGTTTCAGCAGTAGTTTTCACGATTTCTCGAATTCCCTTTGAAAAAAATTTTTAATCAAAATCAGATTTAATCAGATGCTTCTGAATTAAGTTAAATTTTTCATTTTTTTTTCAAAGCAAAGAATTATTATCATTTAAATACGAAGGTAAATTACATTAATTTTACAAATATAAGATATAAATGTCAAATTATAAGTAGTTTTAATTTTTTGCCGGTTCTAAGGAAAGTAATTATTTATCTAATCCAGAAATTTCATATATCTTATTATTCTAAATATATTATTTGTTTTATTTCTATCATTATCTTAATTTCTAAAGCAGATAATCACTCATGTTTTTTCAAGATATTCAAATATTTACTGAATTTTCCTCCATTATATTTATTCAGAGCTTATTTATTATACTCAACAAAGATTATTTCCTACTGAGGTTTTTTTTCGATGTAAAAGTTAAGATATAATTTGTGGAAGCGAATATATACTTGCAGTAGTGTATTTTATATATATTTTACATTTTGCATTACTTTTCTCTTTTTTCGCTTATAGTACTTCGAAAAAATAGTAATTTATAAAAAATTGTTGATATTACGTGTTAGTGAATAATATAAGAAAATTCATTTCTGCTCCAAATAATAAAATTCTTTTAAGTAAATGTGATGAAAATAAATCCTGAATTATCCACGTACAAAATCTAGAATTCTTAACAACCGGAACATCACGACTCTTAGAACATCGGATTTATTGAAAGGGGTGATTGTTAAATGATATCTTATCTGCATCACTTGACTGAATAGGAAATATAAATATATTTATCAAATTAACATATCAAAATTTTAGCATTTTTTTTTATAAAATAAATTAAACAAAAAAAACTAGAATTTGCTAAAGTCTTTTTGTGTGTGAAATTTCGTCGTTCGTTATAATCCTACATGGTTTTTATTATTGTATCAACTTAAGAAAAACTTTATTAAAGCTCTTGAATTATTTAATAAAACACTTTTATATACATCTGTTTACATGAAATTTTATGTATTCAGTAAGATTTTACGTGCAAAATTCTTTTCTAAACAAATATAAGATGTAAGCATACTTTTCAATGAAAATGAGTGATTTCCATTTAGAACAATTTATATTTCAGTATTTGAACCATGTACAACTACAATTATACTAAAGATTATAATTGACATTGTTTAAATATTCATGTAAACATTAAAATAAAATTTACATTCATATAGTGATGAGGTGTCAAAATTTATGTGTTCCTTAATTCATTGTTTTCTTATAAAAGTCTTAATAAACATTTAAAAACTTGTAAATCTCAAAAATTCAGAAAACTACACTGCTGGCCACAGTAAATGAAACACCAAGAAAGACAAGAGATAGCACAACAAAATTTATTTCGTAGATAACATGTTGACCAAGTATCAAATGATTAAATTTATAGACTTCTGTAAAGTGTGGTTCCTGCCAGAATCAGTAGCCAGAGTAGCCGCCATTGTTGGAGATCACCGCTGCCACACGCCTCGGCATTGATTCAAAGAGACTTTGGATGTGTTCTTGGGGTACAGCAGACCAAGCAGCTTCCACATGTTGCCAAAGTTGATCTGGTGTGGCAGCTGGGGGTGTAATCTGGTCAATCATTGAGCAACCATGGACCACATATTTTCTATCGATGAAAGATCCGGAGAGCGAGCCGGCCAGGGAAGCAATTCAATCTGGTGATTGACGAAGAACCTTTCGACAATGCGTGCCACGTGTGGTCGCGCATTATCCTGTTAAAATATGGCTGTGGCCAAGCCCTAAAGGTAAGGAAGGACAACTGGCTCCAACACCTCGGAGATGTAGCGCTGTCTGTTTAAAGTACCGACAATGCGTACTAGAGGAGTTCGAGGGTAATATCCAATACCACCCAATACCATAATACCCGGTGCAGGACCAGTGTGGCGGTGCATAACGCAGCTGTTCAGCATCCTCTCTTCACGGTGTCTCCAGACTCGAATCCAACCATCGTGGTGTTGCAGACAGATGCGTGACTCGTCAGTAAAGTCAACTTCATTCCATTCTGTCGCCCACATCCTTCTTTCATCGCACCATTGTCGGCGGAGACGTCTGTGGTTCTGTGTCAAGGGTAGACCAAGCAATGGATGTCTTGCGGACAGATCACTGCTGTAAACGGCGTCGAATGGTACGCGCAGACACTGAATGAAACGTTACAGACTGAATGTGCTGTGCTATGGTTCGTGATGTGACTGAGTGATCCGTCACTGCCTTGCGCACAATTTACTTGTCCTCACGTGAAGTGGTGTACTGAGGTGGATGCGATCGACCACGTCGGTCCGTCGTACCCTCCTGCATCCAACGGTCACATATCCGCATTACAGTTGTTTG
>BMAV01017134.1:50520-61147 GCA_019973955.1 Trichonephila inaurata madagascariensis | reverse complement strand
CATATACCTAAACGAAAGAATATTTTTTACTTTTTAAATGAAAAAAAATATATTTGGCAATATAAACCATAATCCGAAAAAAAGATTGTTTAAAAGCATTATTTTTTATTATGTCAGGTTGTATTTTGCACCAATTTATGAAAGTAAACATTGTTTTTAAGTAAACTTTTGATTTTGATTTTTCAATATGCTCATGACCCCTTCGTAGATTTAATATGCTTCCCAGGGTAAGGGGCACACCACAGTTTGAGAAACGTTGATGTGAATGAAAGCATGTCAATTAAATTTGTAAATCCGGATAAAAACTTGGTATATTCTAAGTTTTCTATTTATCTTTAGGGAGATGTGAAACTAGTGTGCTAATGAAACACAGAAAACCAACTTAACACGAATTTTATCATTTATTTTATTAGATTTTTTACATTAATTTGTGTGTGTGTGTGTGTGTAGCAAACTCTGGATCGAATGGTGCTATTATGTTTAAAAATAAATATTTTTTGGAAAAGAAGACTAAAGAATGACATTTTTTATTCATATTTAATTAATAAAATGAGTCCGGGAGATGCTGCAATACTGAACAGGTTGCTAATACGTCCATGATGTAAGACTCCAGCATGATTTTAATCTTACAAGAAAACTTAATACTTAAGACATTGTGTGCATATGATCAACTAATCTCTTAAAGAGAGACCGATCATGGTCAACTAAATTATGAGCTGAAATCTAAAAAGTGGGTCAAAACGGAAAACCCCATTTCTTGAAAAGAGTAATTTAATAATTTCAAGTGGTATTTTTGTTTATTTTATTATTTTTTTTTTTGGTTTTTTATGATTAACGGACTAATTACGCTTGAATCTTTTTTACTTTTTATTTAAACACACAAAAACTATAAGCTATTTACAAGCGCAGCAAAATTTAGTTATTTTGTTATAGTCATCTTCGAATATTAGATTCCAATTAATGCTCACGTCAGCGTATTATAGAGAAAATTCCATATAGGCATAAAAAACAAGAAAGAAAGAAAAATACATGAAAATATTTCCTACAACTAGAATCACTGATTTATCTTTTTTAAGAAATTTCTTCCTGAATTTAAATATTACTCCGCATTTTATTTTTAAAATACAGCATTCCATCTTATTGTTTATATATATGAACAATATCTTAAACGTGGAACTACAAATTAAAAAGTCCGCGGTAGCCGAGTGGTATAGGTATCGGACCATGGCTTGCCTTGTCATTAGTTCGAACCCAGTAGCACTAAAGACCCACCGTGTAGGGCAGCGATGCACGTTAAATCTGTCGAGAGCTGAAACGTCCTCCCGTTGGTGTGGTAGTTAGGAGAGGGGGTGCCAGCTTGGGTGTGGTCCACGTCACTTGACCATGGTTCTAAATGACGTGGTCCTTTGCCAAAGGCCCTCGTGTAGCTAGACAGTGTGACGATAATAATCAATCAATCAATACAAATTAAAACAGTAGGATTATCTATAGGTAATATACGATCACGCTATATGGCGATATAGGCTTGGCATCAGAGTAATATTACTTATGAGTTACGCACATTTGTA
Organism: Trichonephila inaurata madagascariensis; assembly: GCA_019973955.1. Lineage (NCBI taxonomy): Eukaryota > Metazoa > Arthropoda > Arachnida > Araneae > Nephilidae > Trichonephila > Trichonephila inaurata. The sequence goes on along the minus strand of BMAV01017134.1, from coordinate 59,579 downwards.
TGGTAATGCAGCTAAAAGTCTTTTTGTAAGAATGCGCGAACATATTATTTTCACGATACACATTTTACACGTTTCCAAAGCACATAAATTCAGGGCTTCCATTTTTCTGCATTGATAACCACTAGAAATTTTAAAAATTTATAAATAAATTTATAGAGATTTTTAAATAACTCTCAAATCCACATTGACAAATTCCATTCTTGAAAGGTTTCGCTTCACGAGACCAGTAGAATATTACAAAAGAAGTATTTTAGCTGAGTTTTTCCATCCTAACATGTGCTCTTTTTTAGTAAAAGTAGTGAGTGCTACTTTTTTTACGATTAGCCTCATCCAAAAATATGTCGAGGTGATAAAACTAATTTTTTATGTACAAACATCTCGCTGTGCTGGCACTGTTGCAGTCTATCCTTTCAACGGAATTTTAATTCTATAGAAAATCCGTGGTATAGCAGGCCTAACGTAATCTTGATGTGTAGAGGTTTTCAGTTATGTCACCAATTTTTTTTTTATATACTGAAGTGGCCATAGTAAATAACTGAGAGGATATTTAATATATTACAATAAAAACTTGTTTCATAGTTTTGTTTACAGTAAACAAATCAAATGTTGCTTCTGATTATGATTAGGCAAATTTAATGTTAGTAGGTCATTTGTCTTAGAAATAGGCGGCAAAATTCCGTGATTTAGTTTTAAAAATGAATTGCTTAAAAATCAGTGTGAGTGAATTATTCAGAGACTGTGAATTTAATACAATTTATCTTGAGTCTGTAAATTTAAAATTATTTTCTTTTTTGATATAATAAAAAAAAATACTTTGTTTTTACTTCTCGCAGAAAATCAAAACAATCTATTACATATACCGAAATGAAAGAATACTTTTTACTTTTTAAATGAAAATAATATATTTGGTAATATAAACTATAATCCGAAAAAAAAAAAGATTGTTTAAAACAAACACCTTTAATTTTTTTTAAAAAAAGCAATGACTCCAATGATTTGTAAATGCTAATTCATGGAAAGGAGCTACAGACTGTTCATTTATTTGGTTTTTATCACGAATGTAGTAATCAAATTTGCTTTCGCTAAAGAAGTATTTGAAATATCTAGAGATTTCAGAGTCATGCAGAAGTGCACAGCGTTGTAATATTGTTAATATCTTACACTAATTTTCGAGGTTATAAAAATATTCTACTTGTCACATTGGTGTGCTTATTCTTATATACTACTACAAGTACATGCAACTACCAAACAGTTTGTGAACTTTACTTAAAAATATATTAAATAAAATTCTTGAGGCTTATTCTTAAAGTTAATTCTTTCTGAATAATCGTAAGATTTCTCTCGCTTTCATACGATATAATTTGACCAAGATGATTTTTCAACATATTTTTCAAAATACCTTTAACTTTTAATTTGTTCTTTTTGTTGTAATATTGTAAAAAAAATCAATACATTTGAGAAATAACAACTGAAATATAAATTGTTTCAATATAATTTCGTTTAATATACTGATTCATTTTATAAGCAAATTCCAATGTCTTAAGGCAGCAGCACTCAAGCTGTGGTCCGTGGTACCCGTTGCCTTCCTAGGAGATATGGGAAGATCTCGCGTATAATATGAAGACAATTTTCTTTTATTCACTTGGGAAAGATTCATGGAAAAACTGAAAGATGTGCCTTCCTAAACTGGATCACGAAATTGCCCTCGATTTAAAAGCTGTACTAGAACATGTATTTCGATCAGGAATACTGATTCATTTTTTTTTTACAAATCCAAACCACATACAACGTTAAATTTAAAAAAAAGTATAAGCACTGGTCAAAAATATAGAACTGACTGCACAGTGAGACAATATCCTGGAGAATGCCTCCATTTTGGTTTCTTAATCGAATTCCTTCTGATCGCTCCCTCTAGACTTTGGTGTTAACGGCGATATCTGACTCTGCGCCAAATAATCCATTTATGCAATTATTTTACATTTGATCACACTTTAAGTAGTATAGTTATGTACATTAGTTATTTGAAATTAATATTTTGCAATATTTTTAATTATATGTTTAGTATTTTGAAAGGAAAAAAAAGACTATATATTAAAAGCTTTGTATAATTATGCGCCGCAAAGTTATGATAATAAAAAAACCTTTAAATCCTTCAGCCATATATTGGAAGTACAAAAGGAGAGTGCGAAATCTTAGGAATCCGCCAAGTCAAGCTGAAGTATAGAAAGAAACCACGTTGATCGAAAGTTAAGGAACCACTGTCTTAAGGTATATGTGTTTTAAAAATGGTAATACTCTGATGTCTACTTAAAATAAAGAGTTTTTGCATTTAGTAGTAGGTAGAATAAATAAAACTCAACTGCTTTGTAACAGTAATTAATCACATTTAGCTTTTCCCAAGCGAATCTTTGTCAAGCGAAACGTACCATCGCGGCTCATCTCGAGTATGGCTCGGACATTGGGAAAATTTTCACTGTTGAATCAGTCTTGCCCGAACTACTTCACAATTGCTTCTTATGGTTTCAAATGATTGTAAGGTACTACTTGGAATCATTTTCTGCAAGAACAGGACATCCATCTATAGAGCACTGCCCTTCACTCTTATTAGAAAGACATATTGTTGACTACATTCCCCGAAAGGAGAAGAATGCTAATGCAACACGACAGCGTCTTACAACTGCCAAAAGGCAGACAGTTAAGCCGAGTTTCTCAAACTGTTAGGCGCGCCGTCTTGTTGGGCGTAATAATTCTGCGTGGGGGAGAGAGCATATCGATGTCAAAGACAAAAGATTTTTTTAAAAAAAATATTTATTTAATGAAAGAAAGTGAAACAAAATATATTCTCATGTATGAAAAGTATCATAATGCTCATTCTGCTACTGAAAAGTAATTTAAAAGTAGCAAATACAGAATTCAATACTTATATTGATAATTTGTAAGATTTATAAACAAGGTCGTATTGTAGCTTCAATGAAAAGTACATTAATATGTCATTCCATACATTTTCATTGTTGGGGTGGAGGGCGATGAAATTTATGATTAAAAATTTGGTTGCCAATATTGAAAATTTGAAAAACTCCGCATTAAAGGAAAGAAGTTAAAAAATAAAACCCCGAATATTCTACTGTCCAGATTGAGATGTTGGATTATCTGCCTTACGGGTTTTAGAATTAATCATACATGATGAGATTTTGTTTAAAAAAATTTTAAGTATTTATATAAATCAGTGCTTCTCAAAATTTCAACATTTGGGACCCACTAATCAATTATCATTTTCATGGCGCCCCCTTCATATACTAAAAATGTATTGAATTCAATAATAATATATTTTGATGATATAACAATAATATGACTTTAAGTTTAACCTCTTATATGCCACCGAAGTATAAAAATGACACAGTCAGCCATAGCTTTATTTTGTCCGGAAATACATATACGTTTTTCCGAAGTTAGAACTTTTGTGTGCAGTGCAATCCATAAATTTATTCTGAACAGTTTGGAATGCAATAAAATGACCTTGACACACAGTGTTTGCAAAGGATTTACTTATTTCAGAGGATTCGCTTATTTGTACTTGTTCTCTACAATATCTCCACCCTTATGCAACACATACACACGCCCCCTTGGAACACTGGAGCATTGAGGAGCGAATCAGGTAACTTTTAATCGCCAGTTTAGGGAATAATTATTAACCATACAAAAAATTATCAAGATAATTGTTAATATTTGTATATAAATTTATATATGACAAGACGATGAAGACACTGTTAATTATCAAACACTTCTTAACTTAGTATTCTTCAATTAATTATAAAATACATTGTGCAGTACTCATACATTTATAAGTGTATAATATTAGTGTAAATGTGATTCTTGATGACTTCAGCGGGAGAGATCTTGTGAGTACTACTCTACTTCCTTGTGTGTGTGTGGAAAGTTGCTGCAGTCGTGAACAGTTCATGGTCGTTATTGGCGTGTTAGGCCTACTAGGTGTCCGTGGCTCCATGTCCAGAACACTGTCGAAATTCAGATCCATAGTAGAAAAGGAGTAAAATCCAGAAATAAATATTGAAGGAACGAACAAATGGGGGTCGTCCTATCCTGACAGCGCTGAAAAGAGCTATAGAGACGATTAGCTATTGCTCCCAAATGACCGATGTTTGTGAAATCAAAATATCGTTGAAGTCAAACATTACGGAGCGTATTTTCTATAAAACTCTTATCAGAAGTGAACAAGTCGTAATTCAACTTTAACTCCTAAAGTTCAGTCAATCGGATGTCAAATTATATTTCCTGAGAAGCTTGACATCTATGGGAAACGGAACGCGAAACTTTCCTCCATCCCATATCAAAAGGTATTTGGACATTTAAGTGGAGGGGCCTGGATTGAGAGAGAGCTTCCTGAATAGTGGACTAAAAGAATCAGTGAGTTAACACTGTATTCGCTGCCTTGAAGTTATGGAACAGAAGTTGAGTTGGAAAAAATGATTGCATGTGTGGGTTGCAGATTGAACATATTTTAAAATTAAGAAGGAAACGGGAAATTTACATGAAAAACTATGTCATTTGCCACGAGGGGAATTAATTACTATGTGGGATTATATGAGTCCATAAGGATTCTGAACCTCTTAGTATTGACATTGGAATTGTAATTTTCAAGATTTAAGACATTTAAGTTATTTGAATTTGGCAGATTATCAAAAAATGTAATTGCTTTTTTTTTAATATATTTTTTAAAAGGATAAATGTTAATAGCTTTCAAAATATCTTTATTTTTAGTGTATCTGAATACCTTAGTTATATTCCTGATTAAGGTATCCGACTACGTTCGGAACCGTGATTTTAAAAAGCGCGTAAATGGATAATTTTCACGATATTTATTGTCACTCAGATTAAAATACATGCATAAAATTGTTTTAAAGACATTTTGACAAAAACAATTATTTAAATTCCATATTTTGGCAGAAATTAACTTAGAATAATCTTTTTTCAAAATGTTATAATTTTGTGAAAAAAGCTTCTATTATAATAATATTTTGCTGGTATATAGCTCAGTCCATGATAAATTTTTGTCTCCTAGGTACTTCGTGCTCTGAGACCAGTGTAGTTGTGTGGAATAGAGGGTTGGAGGTGTGAATGGTTTTCTTCGCTCGGTGAAGAGTACGGTTATAGTTTTATCTACAGTAACTTTTACTTTCCATGTGTTAAAAAAGTTTTTAAGGAGGTGTAGGTGGGACTTGAGTGCACGGGTGATAGTGTTGTGATTTTTATAAGTACCCGGGATAGCAATATCAACAGCGTAAATATTAGTACTGGTTTGATGGTAAATAGGTATATCATTATAAAATATGTTGAATAGAGCAGGGGCCCAAGGTGGAATGGGGCACACTACTTTTGATATTAAAAGAAGAAGAAGTATATAGTATTATTCTCTCTTATTTTGAAGAATCTATTAAATAAATAAGAATTAATGAGATGAATTAAAGCAGGTGGAAAATTGTTAGTGATAAGTTTGTAGATGAGTCCCTTGACCCAGACCCCATCCAACACCTTCTGAATGTCTAGAAAAAAGCCCCAGTGGACCTGCCCCTCTTAAATCCAGAAGAGATTTTTTCAATAAGTCTGAGCAGTGGGTGGTAGGTAGAAAGATGCCTGATGAACCCATATTGATTTGGATTAAGGAAGTTATTATTAGAGTAAAAAAGTATATAATCTATTATCATGTTTTCTTATTTTACTAAAAATGCTTAGAAAGGAGATTGGTCGTTATCTCTCAAGATAATGATTATTTTTGCCAGGTTTTATAATCGAAAAACTATTGCAGTTTTCCAATTATTTCGAAAGTGTCTGAGAATTAAAATTTTATTAATTAATTATGTGAGTATGATTATAAGTTTAAGTGGAAAATTTTTGAACATTTTATTCTTAATATTATCGCTTCGTGGTGCTTTGTTATTGGGGAGCCTTCTGATGTAATCGATTATTTCATCTGGGTTAGTAGGATTAAGGAGATGGGTAGGTGGGTGGGAGATAAAGTTTTCTAAAGTGTTAGTAATGATGTTAATAGGGTAAATTTTTTATCATCATTCTTTTTGTTTTCTATTAAATTATTTTTAAGTGTTAGAGCAAGTAGATTGGCTGCCTGTTCATCACTATTTGCGATGTCAGAAGAACTATTAAAATTAGAAATGTTAGAGCGTTTTTTGCGAAAAAAAACTTTTGGCATTGCCATAGGCTCTTGTCCGTTGTTTTAAGAGCTTATAACCGTTTAGTCCAGGAGATTTGTGAAGGTTTTTCGGGTGCTTTTTTAAGTTGTAGTCTATAATAATTTGCTTGATGTATTGGATTTAGATTTTTATTGTATTTTCTTTTAGCTTTATTTTTGAGATAGATTAAGTCTTAGATGTGATTTGGAGTGAAAGAGTGTTGCTTGTTTTCTATTGGTTTAGAGGCTTAAAGGTGGGCGGAGTGAACGGCAGCCGTAAAAAGAAAAATTTTTGATTCCATCACATTTGGGTATCGGATGCCCGAGAAGTCAGAAAGCCAGATAGAACGATTAAGATTATTATTAAAAGTTGGCCAACAGGTGGTAACTGCTCTAGAATTATCACTGTGAATAGGGGTGTGGAAAGGAAAATTTAAAAAGACCGGGTTATGATCGGAGGAAAGTTCCGGAATGAAGTCAATAGTATACGGGAAATGAAATTTATTAATGATAGCAATATCGAGGGTGTTAGAGAAGTTATAGCCGAAAAAAGTGGGGTTATCAGAATAGCGATGGTTTTTAATTGCTTTCAACGAGTGGAATTAATTGAGCAGCTCCAATCATTGTGTGCAGCGTTAAGATCGCAAAAGATCACACAATGAGGTTGATTCTTGTGACGTCATAGTCATATGATAAAAACTATCTTGTGTTTCCAACTAATCAGTTCACGCGCTCCGGTTGTTTTTAAAGAAAAGTTTATTTTATTCTTTTTAGAGCATTTAAATAAAAGCTAGTTCTTAAAAAAAGTTTATTTTACTTTTAATTTATCGAATATTCCTTATGCAAATCCATAAGACATCTACTAAAACTTTCAGCCATAGCCAGAGAATCATTCCTGCTTCACAGGAACGACAATGTTTGCAAACCGCTAACTTTATGCAAGATGGAGGAACTCCTCACATTGGATGCCAAATCAAAAAGCACTGTTTAGTGCTAATTTTGGCAATAATCGTGATTATCCAGATATTTCCCCGATGCAGGGCCTTAGCGCTCAAAGTCCCTGTGATTTCTGGATGTNGTGATTATCCAGATATTTCCCCGATGCAGGGCCTTAGCGCTCAAAGTTCCTGTGATTTCTGGATGTGGGGATTTCTGAAAGACCATGTTTCTAGAGGAGAAATTAGGAATTTCCCTGATATGAAAGAAAGCATTATATACCATGTGGCTGAAATCCGTCGTGAGTTACTTCGAGCTACGATTGAAAACGCTATAATGCGCTTTCAACATATTATTAATACCGATGGAGCACATAATGAGCGTATTTTGTATTTAACCTACAAGCGGTCTACACGTAAAACCCTGCCATTCTAGAGATGCTTTTTTTGTCTTCAAGTGAGCTGAGCCGATTTTTTTAAAAATACGGCTCTCAACCGCTTTTGAGAATCTTATCTGAAGGCAAAAAAATACGTGCGGTGCATTTTTGAATCATCTCTAGAATGGCAAGATTTTACGTGCACACCTCTTAGAGGGTTAAATAAATTTTAATGATTGAAGCATATTTTTTTATTCTTTTTTGGACACCACGTTTCTTTCTAGTGGTCAAAATTTGAACTATTTTTTTATTGCAAAAACCTTTTCCCCATGGTCCATATAGCATATATTCCAAAAAATATCAAATCCGATAAGCAAAAACGGGTTCTACAGGCCTCTAAATAGTGTAACTTTAATAATTATAACCACCCAGTACATTATATACATACAATTTATTTTTATTTTTTAATTTTTGTTGAAGAAATAATAGAATTTTATAATGATTATTTTTATATATGTTAAGGAACATCTTTAAACAATGCACGAGTGAATATTAACGTTCCTCTTTTCAGTTGTGCGAAAATTGTTGTCGACTGTCCTCGTAATTTGTAACCATGGTCAAGTGACGAGGACGACAACTAAACTGGGAACCTACTCTCCTAACCACCACGCTTCTCCACCGGGTGAATGTTTGAGCTTTTAACAGGTTTAACGTGTGTCGCGCTTATCCACCCACGGTTCGACTTCAGTGGTACTAGGATCGAACTCAAAACACGCCTGCCTAGAGTCCGTTAACTTGACCACTAGGTCAGTGCTTCTAAAACTTTCAATACTGGCGCCCCCCTTTTCAATCACAATTTTTATCTCGACCCCCTTATACATTAATAAATTACTGAATGCAATAATAATGAACTTTGACGCTAAAGTTACAATACACGATCTTAATTATAAACCATACAAATTAATAACATAAGTATTAAATTTTGTATATATATATGTTACTTTTAAGCAAAAAAAATTAAGTAATATAATAATTATTATGTTATTTTTTCTTTCTCTAATTTTTAAATTGGAACATATTGCAAAATGCGGTGGTTGCTTAGAAGACAAAATATAGCTATCAGCTAAATATAGAAAAAGAAATCAGAGGGTCAATTTCTAAAAAACTTTGAAAAATCTTGCTCTGCAAGACAAGCCCATGAAAATCACTAATACTTATTAAACTTTTTCTTAATTCAGTATATTAATAAGATAAGTATTAAATTTTTTATACATGTTACTCTTAAGTAATATATATTTCAAAAAAATTATATATATATATGTGTACTTTTAAGTAACAGGTTAATTATGTTATTTTTCTTTCTCTAATTTTTAAATTGAAACAGATTGAGAAATAATATTTAATTAAAGATTTATTTCCTTCAAGATCCATTTCTAAAAGTACAAATGTCATTAAAAAATAGCCTAATCTATGTTGCTCTTTATCATATCCATTACATCTGGCATTCTCGCGAACGTTCATGTGAGTCTAGGCAACCTAACA
>BMAV01017134.1:18042-43796 GCA_019973955.1 Trichonephila inaurata madagascariensis | reverse complement strand
AACTAAAATATTTTTAGTTTAATTCGCAATATTTTTCAAAATAAAAAGTTCATTTAAAATTATTGCATCAAAATCATTTAAGATATATTTAAATATCAATTAAATGATAATACTATCTTAATATTTAAAATACAAAGTGTCATTTAAATATGTATGAAAAAAGGTGAAGATTCATAACTTAATATATAGGTATCAATATTTTTGAAACGATTTGTAAGAACCTTTATGGGAATTTAAATCACGTGTAGGGACTTTTTTCATGAAAATATATAAAATGCAAATTAGATACGTTGAGCTTTAACCCCCCCCCGGGGCCGGGAGGAGGGGGGGGGGAAATCATTATTTTTCAAATAAATATATATTTAGATAGAATAGTTTAATCTATGTTATTAATATTTTCAAACTAATCTAATTCTTAAATATATGTATTTATATATAAAAATCTTCTGTGCGTGTGTATGTGACTAAACTCCTCCTAAACGGCTGGACCGATTTTGATGACATTTTTTGTGTGGGTTCAAGTGGGTTCGAGAATGGATTAGATTCACAATTCGGTCCAATATCGCAATTAGTTAAAAACATATTGATTAAAAACCTTAAAACGCATAATTATTTTACCCATGTATGCTGTTTGTTCTGCTAATGCGTGGCAAGAAAAAATAGAAATAAGAGGGAAGAATTTTTCGATATTTTCACCATTTTTAAAATTGCAGTCTAATTTTTCTTAAAAATCAGACAAAAAATAGTTACAGAATCGGAACGATTATTCATTTTGCTTCGATATGGCATATATCTTTATATATATAATTCTGCTGTGCGTGTGTTTGTGACTATACTCCTCCTAAACAGCTGGACTGATTTGGATGATATTTTTGTGTGGATTCAAATGGATTCGAGAATGATTTAGATTCACAATTCGGTCAGATATCGCAATTAGTTAAAAATGCGGCAAAATTATGTAAGGGCACGCAATTGTTCATAAAAAAATCCTGGGCAATATTCTTGAGGCTACTATTTTGAGCGGCAAACTTCAAGGTGAAGTTGTACTTCTACAACAGATCCCAATGATTCTTTCAGACTCACCTATCCATTCTATTGTTTGCAATTTCCAATTTTCTTGGCATTTGCTATGACCATTAATAAGTCACAAGGTGAGACAATGACAATTTGTGGCTTAGATTTAGAAAACTCTTGCTTTTCGCACGACCAATTATATGTTACATGTCCAAGGTTTGGCAAACCATCGTATTTGTTTATTTATACCCCTCAGAGATTATCCAAAAACATTGTACATTAAATGGCATTACGATAAATTTATTTTTTGTGCATTAAAAATATACCTGTTATGAAAATAGCACGAGTCTTATCTTTTACACCCTTTAATTGAAACAAGTTTAAGTTTTTATTCAGAATAGCTTCTGTATTCAATTTAGTTCATAGTAAATATATATTCACACGCAATCGATAGGTCGAATTGTGGTAACTGTACATGTGATGATGTCAGGTATTATAATAACTTTCTTTGTAAGAAATTTCATCAAAACGGTCCAGATTGTTACAAGTAATTAAAAATGTTTGTAATTTTCGGATTTAAGACGTGTGTACAGGACACCGTCTATCGGGAACGATAGTATATATTTATATGTATATATATATATATATATAAGGGGAATTTTTTATAAATATTTGTAGTACTCCTTAAATAAAGTTAAGTCAAAATGAATGTAGCGATTTCAAACGGCTATAACTATTTAATGGGAAAGAAGTTATCCATAACATTTACACAAAATGCAGACGAAACATCGTAAATTCTCTGTAGGCATATCATTATAGAAAATGGCGAGTCCCGAACCGAAAGAATTTTGTGTGTTAGAATTTAACGATTGTAATTCTGTTATCACAGTGCTCAGAAGATTTCCAAAGTGTTAGAATTAATAACCTCCAAATACGAACAACATACGCAGATGTTATCAGATGTGTCAAGAAATAGGATGTTTGTGCAAAAGGAAAAGTAACGGAAGGCCACGTGTTTCAGCGGAAAACGTTGAAAGAATTCGCAACATGTATGAACAAAACTCACAGAAATTGACAAAGGAATGGCAGTAGGGATTTACAAATGCCACAAAAAAAAACAGTTTGGCATGTTCTTAGACAGAGACTGAAAATAACACCGTACGTAAATCAACTTGTGCAGCAACTGAAACCAGAAGACTGCGGCAAACGTACGAATTAAGCTACGTTTATGCTGGAAAACATGAAACAATGACTGATCGTCTCATTCTTAGTGATGAAAACACCTTCACATAAGTCGGATGGTTAACTGGTACAACAGTCGAATATGGGGTATTGAGAGGCCTTACATTGCAATTGAACATAGACGTGACTCAGCGAAAGTTAACGTGTTCTGCGCGATCTCATCATGCACATTGTACAGTCCTTTTTTCTTCTGTGAACGAAGTGTTACATCAAATGTTTACCTTGGCATGCTTCAGCTATGGTTAATGCAAAAGCTGGACAGTGATTATACGGATTACACCTTTCAGTACGATGCAGCACCACCACACTGGAGTACGGATGTTCGCACATATTTAAATCAACATCTTCCAAAGCGTTTGATTCGTCGAAGTGGAGATGCCGATGATGTCTCTGCTCTTGTCCACCGAGATCGCTGGACTTGACAATATGCGATTTTTTATGGGGTTATATGAAATAAACAGGGTGTATGTGTTTTCCATGCCCAAAACAGCTGAAGAACAGAAAGTACGAATTTGTAATGCGCTTGCATCGATGACTGCACAAAGGCTTCAGAATGTATGCCGTAAAATGGAATACAACCTAGATGTTGTCCTTGTTACCAAGGGAAATCACATAGAATCTCTATGACGTATGTAATCAAAATTTTGAAGTTCCATCTACATTTTTTGTAAATCTTATCGATAAATTCTTTTTTATTAAATCAGCGTTTCTCAAAATGTGGGGCGTGCCCACCTAAGAGGGCGTGATAGTCCTACCGGTGGGCGCGAGTATATCGAGAAGTCGAAAATAAAAGATTTTAAAAAATTACTAATTTACTGAAAGGAAGTAAGGCAAAAGATTTTATAGCATAATAAAAAACAAAATACACATTTGCACTGACATAATATACTTATAAATAATTCACTACTGCACGATCCATTTGATCATTAATTCATCAATACCAAGTGGAAAACGTTTAATAATTGCTAGTGCCCTATAGGCTTGTCATAAACAAAATTATATACAAAGTTCAATATCTTGATAATTTGTACGGTTTATTATTCATGTTGTTTTGTAACTTCAGGGTCAAAGTACATTATTATTGAATTAAATACAATGTGTGTTATTGTATGAAGGGAGGCGCGATGAAAATTATGATAGAAAATTGGGTCGCAAATATTGCAAGCTTGAGAAGCACTGCATTAAATAGTTATAGACCTTTGTAATCGCTATACTCATTCTGAATTACCCTGCATATTGAGACACTTATTATCTTACAAGATTTCTTCAATTTTATGAGATAATACGTGTTGGATTCCATATATATATTTAAATCGATTATTTCTTTAATACAAACTTTAAAAGATTCCTAATGTGGGAGGTTAGGGAATGAATATGGATATTGCGGAATTAAGACCAGGATATCACATGGACCTTCTAAATGGTGATTGTACTGACTGCAATAAGGTAGCTTTGCAATTTTTTCTTACGATACTCGTATGAAGTAGCTGTGAAGAATATCTAAAAAAACAGAATAAGAAAACGAATACCTTTCTTGGGATTTCTCAAGGGAAACTAGCCCATATTTGGTGATCCGGGGAAGAGAGAGAATATAACAGTTCCTTGTAACTTCTTTCTTAGATGAGATTTCCTTAGAGGATTACGAAATATATTCGTTGGTCATAGTTATTGTTATATAGTCTTCTGACTCAGAATTTTAGATTTAATGCATGGAATTATCAGTTATCTCAATATCTTGAAAACAAATAAAAAAATTTAATAAGCAGGCATGAAAATTAGTTTTAGTTTGAAACTGATAACACTTTTTTATAACGGATTTAAATTAACACTTCATGGAAAGTTTTTGTTCTAAGGTATAACAGTACCCTGAAAATAACAAAAATATGGATTTATTTTTTTGTATGATCCTATGGCATATGTATTTGGAAAACTTGGCCCAAGCCAATTTTTTAAAGATATTTGAAGATGCTAGAGTCTAGATTTATTTTCAGCTTCAATTCAAAGCATTTTTTTTTTCTTTTGCATTTCTAGATTGAATAAATTAGAACTGTTTTTGAACACAATCGCCTTTTTTAAGTGTGAAATGGCTATTAATTGCAATTTTGATTATTAAAATAATTGCTGTTTAGTTCTCTCATAGGTACTTAATTAAAATTAATTTCAAGACCAATATTCATTTTTACGCATAGTTCATATAACTTTAAAGCAATTTACTTTGTTCTCGTTATTTTTTTTTCCCAACTGAGAAAATTCCACGTCCAAAACGTTTTTAGAATGCTATGAAAAATGATATTTGGAAGAATTGGAATATGACTGAAAATGAAAAATCTCAAATCCAGCTTTCAGCTGGTATTACATGAGACTTCAGGATATAAATATTGAAGAAAGAACTGAATATCTCCATGATATACCAAACTGCATTATATTAAATACATTGTAGTACTGCATTACAATATTTTAAAGTCCCACAACAGAAGCGCTCTCTTAAACTTGCTAAACTTCCCATTTGAAACGGAGAAAAAATTAGATATTATTTGAAAACATAGTGATTTCTAGCTGAAGTTTGTATCATTATTATTTTGTGTATAATTCTTTGTGTTTAAAGTTTTTGTGAATATATTAGGTTAATATAAAGCTGAAAATAATCTGTCGTCGTAACAATTGATATCAATATTATGCAAAAGTATATTAATTAAAAAAATGTTTTCGGTCACAGTTAATTAAAGTAATGTTGCAATGTGGAACATAAGAGTTGAAAAATAATAATATATTAAAAAATTAGAGCTTTACAAGCATTATTAGTTTGTCAATATTATTAGTTTGCAAACTTTAAATGTTTTTTTCTCAGACTTTTAATTCTGAATATGTGTGTGTTTCCTAATCTCCAAGACTGTTTTACTGTTTAAGATTTCTTAAATTTTTTTGTAGAGATACTCTGAAATATATGTTCTATAAAAGATAATATGATTTTAGTTTTGTGAGATCAAGTTATCTTTAAAAATAAATCTTAAAGTTAATATTTAAACAAAAATCGTGTTTTTTCTAGGTTTATCTATAAATATAATTATAAAAATCAACAAGGGAACATACTTTTAGATTCATATTAACTTTAGTTCCCAATAATGTAAGAAACATTAATAACATAAAATAACTAAAAAAATTTTAAAATTGAGCCATATAAAAGTATTTAAAAAAACTTCAAAAATTCTTGTTGTTACTTAGGTCACCTGATCGACAGTAACATCAGTTCAAAGTCTACAAATTCATCGATACGAAGGGCTGTATTTTTACTCCTGTCGTTTGCCTTGTCTTTGAGCACTATGCAAGTGACAGTACGATTTGGTTCTGTTCTCCCCCAATTTTGTGAGAGAACACCCTGGAGGTAAGCAGGGGCCTCCCACCTTTCCCCTTCCACCAACCTCAAGAGACGACTTGCGGCTCGACGGTCCTCCATCCCGCGACTATACCTTTACAGGCATCCATATCTTCTCTAGGAATCGAACCCAAGCCCTACGGCACCGCACTCAGCTACTGGACCACTATACCGGATAGGTGGCTCAAAAATTATTTTTTTAAAAAATTATGAAATAATGACTTGTTAAACTGACTTTTTTATTTTCAGAATCAATTTAATAATGTTATCTGAATATAAAATATAAATTATTTTTTACTGTTATTGCCTCCAAAGAGAAATTGTGAAAAAGGATACTGTGTATGACATTAACCCTCTAAGCGGTCTGCACTTAAAGTCTTGCCATTCTGGAGATGCTTCAAAAATACACCGCACATATTTTTTTGCTTTCAGGTGGGGTTCTCAAAAGCTGTTGAGCCGTATTTTTAAGAATGCGGCTCGGCCGATTTTGGGGATCTTGCTTGAAGGCAGAAAAAGCATCTCTGGAATGGCGGAATTTTACGTGCAGACCGCTTGGAGGGTTAATACCTAACAACCAAATTATTAAAATCATTATTAAAATCATTATTAAAATTAAAAATTAGTCCCAGTAGTTAAGAAGAACAAATAGTTGTATAAAAAAAATAAAACTATTTTTCAAAGAATTTCTCTTTCCGATCCTACACTCATACATTCTGAGCTTTTCCTATTAGTAATAAAAGAAAATACTTATTAAAATAAAATTTTATCTATGATTTTTTTTTAAATCATGAGCTTCAATTATCGTATTCATAAAGCTGCTTTATGAAGAATTTTAGTTCTTCTACTTAAAGTTATATATGCGTCTACAGAAATAAAAGCACAATTTAGAAGTCCCCTTCAAAGAATGAACTCATAATACCCTTTTAGCACTGCAGCAGCAAACTCTCCTGTAATAAGTATGAGTGTCCATTATAGACTTTGGAGTCGTATATTAACATTAATATTTCTCTATTGAGTTGCGTGCACTATAAATCATTATGAGGAAATGCATTAGTTACAAATGTCATGCCTCCAATGGAGTCGTCACTCGCTGCTTTATTATGAAGACAATTTGTCTTTATCTGCTCTCGTTTCATTTGTTTAGTATTTTCCATTAGCTGACTATTGGTCTTGATATCCCTTTCAAAACTAATCAAGGAGAAATAAAGAAAAATATATAAGAAATGTTGCAATTAACTTAAAGCCGGCTTTTAGAAGGAACAATTGCTAAACTATACTAAGCGAACAGAATTGTGGAAAATTCATTATATGAAAAATTCGTTATATAGAGGTTTATTTTTAATATACTTTATAAACCGTATAAAACAAACTTTAAATTCATAAACACTAAATATTAAAAAAAAATTGACTATTCACACTTTTTTAAAAATTAATATATGTTTATTTTATTTACCTTGCACATCAAAAAATAAGAAAGAAAGAAAAGCTTGAAGGAAAACAAGAAAAATAATGTCAAAGAATGTACTGTATTTTCAATATTAAGAAAATAATTTTACATTACAATTAAAGAATTTTAAGGACATTTTTTTAATTTAAAGCATGAAAGTAATATTAAACATACATTATTTTATAACTAGAACACGAGGACATGGGACAGCTCCAATGAGTGTGAAAGGGGATATCGAAGATGTTTCTATTGAACTGGATAATGGGGTTAAAGGTTGCACTTCTTGGAGGAAACGTCCAGAACTCTATTGCTCTCAGAGAGTTAGGATTTAATAAAATCAGTTTAAGCTTTATGACCACCATAAAATTTGTTAAGGATATAAAAACTTGAAATGTTCAGAAATACTTTAAAAATAGGGAGAAAAAGGAATGGAATCGCGAAAGAAAAAGTTCGTTATATGGAAAATGTACTTCGCTAAAGAGAGGTTATTTTACGGACTAAATCAAGAAATATTTACGTTTCCAGGAAAAGGTTCGCTAGACAGAAAAATTCGCAATATAGAGGTTCGTCATATAGAGGTTCGACTGTAATTAAATTTAAGAGTCATAAAATTAAACCTTTTTTTATAATACATTCAGAAGTAAATATATTTATAATAATCTTAAAAACCTAAACTGCTATGGATTAAAAGCTATACAAATTCACCTTTTTTTTATTATGGAATACATTTTTATAAAAGACATTGATATTTCAAATACAACTGAATTGGGGGTAAGAAAAATTGTCTTTTAAATAATGTTTTGAAATTCCCGGATGCATCACATTCAATTGTTATACCACCTGATCGAAAGTAAAATTAGATCAAGGCTCGCTAAATTCATCTCAGCAAAGAGCTACATTTACGCGGGTCATTAGCTGTAGCTTGAGAACCATACAGGTAACAGTGCGGGTTGACTCATAATTTTCAGGGAAAACACCCTGGGGTTGGGGGGTCAGGGGTCTCCCACCTTTCCTCTAGTTCCATCAACCTCACGAGAGGACTCATGGCTCGACATCTATTTAAAGTAACCACATGCCGCAAATGTACTATATGTTTACATACATACATGCCTTCTCCGGGATTCGAACATTGGCACAACCGCACACCAGTCAGCTTCACTAAACACTATACCGGATGGGCGGCTGCATTACATTCTAAATTTTATAAATGGTATTTATATTTTAAAAAAAAGGAAAGGCGAGTGTTTATTAATATCACCCTATAAGCAAAACGAGGGATATTGGGGACATGCCTCATACTTGTAACAACTTTCATGTGTCGAGAATGACACATGAGTCGGCACCTCTTCTCCAAACTACCACAAAATTCCTCGAGAGGACTTTGAACTTGTGAAGTTGCCCCCCTCGGGTGCCCTTCTCCTTGATTATCAGTGTGAGCTAGAGGTGTAGGAATAACGAAAGAACTAGAAGTTGCCACATGAACTTAATTTGACTTGATTAAGATCTTAAAATTTAAACATCTAACACATTAGATAATAATAATATATGTGAGAGAATCTACGGTGGTTAAACACACAATATATATATATATATATATATATATATATTACCGAAATGACGTAACCCGGACCACTATCAATAACTTACTCGCCTAAACTCAATTCCAATACTATCACAGATCCTAAAATTAAATATTCAATCCTACCTTAATTTCGATCACCCGATACAATCTTACTGGAAGTTGGGTATATACTGGAGTGCAATGGTATGCACCTCGACCTAATAGCTCTATGTCGGGAAGTAATAACTCAATCTTAACTGAATCTGTAACTCAATCTTTCTCAAACCTCTTCACACGCTTGAATCATTGATTATCATAATATTCTCCAATTTGCCACCTCGCTTACTCTAACTTCTGATATTAAAAAGCTTCCTAATTTGCATCTTTCCTTCACGCTTCACTTCTTGGGTATGGTTGGAAAAGAGTTGCCATTAATTCTGGCACCAAAGAACCCAAAGGACATGTTAATGAAAAGACGCGTGAGCCCGTCAAAAACTTAGACCAGCGTTTATCAAACTGTGGGGTGTGAAAACTCAAAGACGGGGAGGGAGGAGGCAAGCATATTGAAAATTAGAAAATAAAACATTATTTAAACATATTATTAATTTACAGAAAGGAAGCAAAACAAAATACATTCTGACATAATAAAAGAATAAATACGCATTTACACTCATATATTTATCAGTACTGCACAATGTATTTGATACTTAATTTAACAATATCAAGTTAAGAACAAGTTTCACAAATATCAGTAATCCCAAAGACTTGTATAAAATTATATATAAAAATTGATACTTTTCTTCATAATTTTTACGGTTTAGAATTATAGTCGTCTTGTAGATTTACGTCAAAGTACATTATTATTGAATTCAGTGCATTGTTTTTGTATGAATATGAGTAAATTAGTCAGTGAATATAGACGCCGCACTGTTCTACTATACGAGGGTTTTTGGAGATGGACGTCATTTTGAACCATGGTCAAGTGACGAGAGCGATACCTGACCTGGTACCCCTCTCTCTTTACTACCACACCATACCAACGGGAGGACGTTTGAGCTCTTGACATATTTAACGAGCATCGCGTCCCTACACGGTGGGTCTTCAGTGGTACTGGGCTTGAACTCGTGACAAGCCAACCACTATCCGATACCTTGACCACTAGGCTACCGCGGCCACCTTGTATGAATACGAAGGTAGCGAAGAAAATTATCACTAAGTATTGGGTTGCAAACATTGTAAGTTTGAGAAGAGAACTGGCTTACACTGATTTAACGTGAATTAGTTCATTGTCCAGTGAATAAGTCATCAGGAGCACTAGGACACGAACTTTTGACACCCCAGCCATGTTATCTTAACCATGGCAATTAGGCTACATAGGCCACAAAGTAAAGTAAGAGATAAATGTTTAATTTTTTGATTGTATGAATAATTTAACTGAAGAGATTAAATTAAAAAAAAATTCAAATTGAATTTTTTAATAAAGAAAAAAAATTGAATAAATGAATTGTATAAAGTATTTTAAGGTTGTGCGAATAATTTGGAACTAATCTTTGTTGCTTAAAGGCTCTTTTGTTATTTGAAATAATTTATTATAATACAATTTTAGTTAATTATATTAAATATTGAAAGTACAATTTTTTCTAATCGATGTTCAATCTTCAAGCACTGATTTTACTCAGGTGTTCATTTAAAAACAGCAAGAAATTTAAAATATCTTTTTTTGCAATTTTGAAGAGTATACATGTATAAATTACAGTCTCTCCAATCCTTCTAAACTAACCATTGCACATTTGACATTAAACAGTCAGGAGTCGCCTACTACGTCACAGATAAATAGCCCCTATCCGCTTCTATCCGTAACTTCATATTACAGATAACTATCTGCTAATTTAGAATTCGTGAGATGATATATAGTGTTAAAACTCCAAGTTCAAAATGATTTCCCTAAAGATTTGGCATAATATATATTTAAAGTTCCCTTTTTTTATAAATATCGTTAAATTGTTCTGTAAGATATCATAATTTATGCTTTTGCATACAAATGATACATTACACTACTGACCATTAAAATTGATACACCAAGAAGGTAACATGCTACAGACGTGAAATTTAAACGACAGGAAAAAGCTGATGTGATATGTAAATTAGTAGCTTTTCGACGCATTCAGACAAAGCACATGCCGTTAGCGACACGTACAATATGTTTAAATCAGGAAATTGTTCAGCCGGTTTCTCATACACGCATTTGAACGTTGTTGTCTGATGAAAAGTTGATGTGATGCCTCATGTAAGAAACAGAAATGCGTACCAGCACGTTTTTGAGTTTTATAAAAGTCGAATTGTAGCGTACCGAGATTGTGCGGTTTTTCGTATCCCAGTATTGCTGCTCGCATCAGTCAAGATCCAATGACTGGTAGCAGAATATGGAATTGTTGGGTTGAGGATGGTAATACTGAACGTACTGAATCTCAACGTCCCGCTATCACTAGCAGTCGAAGAAACAGGCATGGCCTTAATGGGTTCTGCAGCTATGTCACGAGCTCTGAGTAATGAATTAGGGTCGTTTGCAAGACAAACTACACGAACAGTTTGGCGATGTTCGCAGCAGCATGGATTCTCAGTTCGGAGATCATAACTGCGGCTTTCTTTGACGCTGCATGACAGACAGAAGCGTCTTCAATGGTATGATCAACGATGAACCTAGGCGCACGGATGGCGAGACGTCATTTCTTTAGGTGAATCCAGGTTCTGTTTACAGCATCAAGATGGTCGCATAGATGTTTGACGGTATCGGGGTGAACGCACAACGGCAGCGTGCATTCGCCATAGTCATACTGGCCTATCACCTTGTGTCATGGCATGGATGCTATTAAATACATGCATCGCTCACCTCTAGTTTGCATTGACGGCACTTTGAGAAGTGTGTTTTTGAGCGCAATTTTTAGTGTGTTATGACCCGTGGTTCTACCCATTATTCGAGCCCTGCGAATCCCTACTTTTCAGCAGAATAATGCCGGTTTGCATGTAGCCTGTATTGTACGGACCTTCCTTGATACGGAAAATGTTTAGCTGTTGCCCAGGTCTGCAATTTCACCAGATTTCTCGCCAATAGTTAACTGTCTGGTCTATGGTTGACGAGCGATTACTTCGTTGCCATACGCAAGTCACTACGCGACTGACGAAAAGAAGCTTCCCAATTTGCACCAATTGTAACATCAGTCCTTTTTTCTCCTCAGAACATTTTGCAATGCCTGGGGCTTTCCTGTGAGGAAGATGTTGCATCACCTCCGCTGTTCTTAGACTTTGTACATATTTATGGACTCATGGATCTGGTTTAGTGAAACTAGACCAGATGGGGATTAGTCCCACCATCACCACGATTGATGAGCTGTGGCATCCGTTTGAAGTTGCATAGACATCTGTACTTGAACATGCCATTCCATCTTTGCTTGACTCAATGCCCAAGCGTAAACGTGATGTTATTACTGTCAGATGTTGTTGTTGGGGGTACAGATTTCTCAGGATCTATCCATACAATTTTCTTGAAAATTTAATCACTTGTTACTTCTAGTATAATTTGTCTAATAAATATCATTTTGTTATCTATATTTCTTCCTGGTGTAGCAAATTTAATGACCAGTAGTGAACATAATAAAATTATTATGTTGTTATTAATATTAATTTTTACTTTCTAAATAAATTTACAAATTCAAACTTTTTACTCAAAATATATCATATATTAAATTGTTATTTTATATTCAGTCAGCACATCTCTACAAACACAATAAATTTGCTAGAATAGTTAATCATGAATCTGGTTTAAAATCATGAGTTAAATTCTAATTTAATTAGATTGTATTAGAATAATTTTTACGTAATTATTGCGTAAATATTAGGCTTTTATTTATATATTTATTTCAAACTAATCACTTCATTATAGAAAAACACAATATTCAATAAATCATCCCTTTTAACATAACCAAACAGAAAATCAAACTTTATTAAAACATTTGCTTTTTTAAAAAAAAAAAATAAAATGGAAATTTAAACCATTTTTACATTTTCCATTTAAAGATAAGAGTAGGATGAAAAACTGCTGATTGACAAATGTGGGACAAAAAAAACAACGTATATTAAATTCCAAGTTATGAATGCCTTTATGTAACGCTTACTGTCAGTAACTTTAAATGAAGAAAATATATTATTTTTCATAAAGTAAAAATTTATTCTGAAATTTCATTTTCAAAAGATTGAAAACATGTTTTTTTATGCTTACAACTTAAATTTTGATACTTCGTTAGTACTTTGAAGTACATACCAGTTTCTTCAACAAATAAACATCGTTTGAGATTTAAAATGACAGAAATAATGATGGAATGCAACCAACCACACTAAGTATGCATTCCTTTCAATTTCACTCCAATTACTATCTTTTAAACCTGTTCTTGTTAAAGTAACTATTCCAACGATTACAATACAAGTTACGGACAAAAGTTTCACTGTAATTTCAATGAAAACTATACCAGAGCTGATAGAGTCATTATTTTTTGAAAGAGGAGTGTTGAAAGAAACGTATATTTTCCCTTTTACTATTCTGTTTCAATTTAGAATATTTAATGAAAAGAATCGACTTTTTAGAGTGGTAGAAGAAATACTTTCAGAAATTATGTTTCGTTTCAGGACAAACCCTTTACAACAACGTAAAGTAAAATTTTTCAATTACATTCTGAGTTTTGAAAACTTCAAAATGTGTTCGAGAAAAGATGAATTTTTTTTCTGCCTTAAGAAATGAAAATTTTTATAAGATTGTTTTTTTATTTGTTTCACTTTTAGAGTTGCAAGAAATGCTAAAATTTGATCTGCAATGTTTATTCACTGTTTCAGATTCGAGATTTTTAATGAATCGCTTACAGTTTGCTTTGGGCCACGAGAAGTTTGAATGGGAATGTGTAAAATGGTTCACCAAATTTGAATATTCCCTGTAAATAAGAAATTAAGCAATGCCAAAAGTAATAATGTAATGTATATCCATAAAAAATGGTAACAAGAAAAAAATTCTCAAAGGTTATAGGCAAATCATTATATTTCCAGCATTAAAAATGCGAATAGAATAAGAACATATTCGTAAAAATTTTTCAACAAGAATATCGGAAGATATAAACAATGAATTAATAGTGATTTTTCTTAGTTTCAATAACCTTTTGCATGAATTTACTGGAAACGGATATAAAATATTAACAAAGTGACGAAGTGAAAGCTTGGATCAATATTTTATGAGTTGAACCAGAAATTTTAAGGTATCCGACCAGGTTCGGAGATAAATTTTTCAAAAATTGATTTTCTGAATAATTTTATTGTTTTAAAGAAAATAAATAAGCTTAAATAGTCACACTTATTAAATAACTCACATGCATTGCCCTTTTTTTTGGAAAAAAAATTACTTTTAGGAAAATTTAGCAACATTTTTTAAGTTAAGAAAAACGTTATAATTAAAAATAAATTGCATATTATGCTATTTTAACGTCATTGATATACTTCTTGATCCCTCTGAAGTGTCATAACCGCAGCATAAAAAATATTTTAAGAAATAAATATTTTATTAGCATTTAAATTTGATGGTCATGATTTTTCATCAAAATTACTGCATGTTCTAAGCTAAAAATGGTTGTAAAATGTAATTAAACGTAGCTGTCTTAAAACCTGCGGTTCGTTAGCCTCTGAAGGTCCCATGGCATATATGTTATAAATTTTATTGCATTTGATTGGATTATTAAGAAGATATCTCGTTTTTCGTGCACAAATTATCATGAAAAGTTCATTCAAAAAACGAATTAAAACAATATTTTTATTAGTTAGATAAAGTAAATGCTATAAAAAGAACTTAATAAACTCTCTAGTTTATGTATTAGTCCTTCTTCCTCAATAGTTATTTTCTGTTTTCCCTGATGTCCCAAACAACACCAAACATCAAACACCTAAAAAGCACTTTTCAACCTAGTCGGATACCTTAATTTCAAAATACACTCATTGACATAAATATCTATGCACTGAAAAGTAAAAGCGCAATTTTTATACAAAGCTTGGTATAAAGATACGTGTCAGGCAGATATGTAAATATTTAGAAATGCAGCGTGATTGTGCATTGCGTAATGACACCAGATAGTGTTGGACCTCATTCTCCTTGGATTACAAAATTCATAAGCAGAGCTTGTTGGCGTGTATTTTATCTGTTGCAGAGATGCATTTTAATTAGATATACTAAAATGCCTCTCTCGGAGACATTATGAGAAGATGTCGGAGTTGGAGCGAGAAGGATCTTATGGCTGATGAGAACTTGTTGTCAGCCTGGATGGTAGCCTACCACCCATGTCACTTTGACGTTAATGTGAGAAGCTGTCGAAGCAAGTGGGCAAGACACGGGCCTGTTGCATGGTGACCAGACTTAAGATGCTTTCGATAAACCAATAGTCGAGAAGACCACCACATCATACGTCACTTCGGCAAATTCAACGGTCTCATTGTCCCCCATTAACACACAGGTTAGCCCCTTCACTATGGAACTTTGTATTAGTCAGGACCATCACCAGGCACCTGGTTTAAGGACAGTTGCTATCGCGGTGACAGTTATGTGTGTTACCAATGACTCCCACTAACCGTGGCCTCCGTTTGTAGTAGTGTTGCATTCGAAAACATTTGGACTATAACTGAAAGGATTCTGGTCATCATCGGCGATAAATGCAGATTCAATTTGGGCAGTGATGATAATCCAGTACGTGGAGGGGTGAACGTAGAAGACCTTCTTCAGTTTTGCAAATTTTTATTTGGTCCTTCAACCAATTTCGCGGTAGGGTAGTCTTTTCTATTCGTTTGATGATGATTTAAATATTTTTTAATTGTAACTTTTTTATTATTGATAATTTTTAATAAATCTTATGTATTTTGAAGAAATAAAAAATGATTTTGTACCAAAAAAAAAAAATAATATCACACAGATGTTTGAAATTTTCCGGAATAAGTTAGTAATTGTACAAGAACATGCAAGAAAAAAAGGTTTTGTTAAATAATAATTATTTATAAATGCATGTTTTGAGTATATGTGAATACAAATTAATACAAAACACAAAGAATGTATATATCAGCACAAAATCTAAATTTATTTTTAACTATATTTATAATTACAACTCTTTGTTAAAACTTTGATATTAGACACAAAAGATTTACACTTGCAGTTTTAAACAATGTTATAACTAAATAAAAAGGAGAGGGAATAGTTACTAATGTTTATCCTTTGTTGACTTCAAGAAAGTTTTTCAGAATTCTAATTTCTTTTATTGCAATAGGTAGTATAATGATGACAGTAATAGGCTTCGCAAAGAAAAATTACTACATTCTTGGCAATTTACCAATGAATGACAATGCTTGAAGTACATTGATACCATGAATGAACTTAAGAAGTGTTTTAACTTGCAAAATAAAAAAAAAAGTTAAAACTACCCAAAATTATTTATGCGGTATACTTAACTATTTTGCCGGAAGTGGTGAAAGAATTTTATATTATTATTATTATTTTTTGAAAATGTCTTAAATTTGGGTTTTTTTTTTTTACTCAAAAGATTTGTTTTCTAGTTTAGGAAGTCTTTTTTTAGAAGTTTTGCAAAACATATAACGTAAGCATGAGTTGTTATACAATATTTTTAATTTATAATAGACTGTAGTGAATGTGCGAACGTTACCAAGATACACAAGCAGTGGTCCACACAGTGGGGGGGGGGGCCCCGGGGCCGCACCCCCGTAGCCCTCGATTGATTATAGTCTTATGTATAGTACTCAAAATTTAATAATTAAGTATTTGTTATTTATAATTAATGTTATTAATTAAGGCTAATTATTTATTCGATAATTAATTTTTTTTCCTGTTTTTTGTTCCCGGAAATCAAGGAATATTTCGGGCAGCGTACTGCGGCATGATACGAGGAAGGTGGACTTTGACCCTGGACTTCCCCTCCCCCCCGAAAAATTATTGTGTGCGCACTGTACATTAGGTATAAATGGTAATATCATAAAACACAATTTTTACCAACAGATTTTCTCGATTGAATGAGAGCAAATTAAGAAATATTACAAAACAAAATAATTCCTCTATGTCATTGTGTCTCAAACTGTGGGGCATGATAACTCTACGAAGGGAGCGCGAGCATATTGAAAAGACAAAAAAACAAAAGATTATTTAAAAAAAATATATTAATTAGATGAAAGTAGACAAACAAAATACATTCTGGCATAATAAAAAAAATACATATTTACACTGATTTAATACACCTATAAATGTATCAGTACTGCATAATGTATTTTAAAGTTAATTTAACAATACTAAATTAAGAACAACCTTAATAATTACCGATACCCCATGGGCTTATCGTATATAAAATTACACAAAAATTAACACTTATCTTGACAATTTCTACAGTTTATAATTATTTCCTTAACTGTTGAATTAAAGTTAGGCGATTCGCTTCCCAACACCCTCCCCCCTTCCCCTCCCCCCTTTTCCATGTAAACACGCGTATGTGATGCATTGGAGGGGGGTGGGGGAGAAAAGGAATTAATAAGCAAATCCTTTGAATTAAGCAAATCCTTCGCAAACACCGTCAAGGTCCTTTTATTGCATTCCAAAGCCTTCGGATGCCAAAGCCTTTATGGATAGCGGTGGACAGAATATATCACACTTCGGAAAAACGTATATATACGTCTGGAACAATTGACGCTTTGGCTGAGCGAGTTGTTTATACACACCGATGACACTTAAGAGGTTAAAGTCGTATTGGAGCTTTAGCCTCAAAGTGTAGTTATTTTGTGGAAGGGTGGGTGTGTGTGCTGAAAATCATGATTGAATATTGGGTCGCAAGTATTGAAACTTTGAGAAGCACTGCTCTAAGTAGATTGCATTAACTACTTATTAAGGAGAGATTACTTAGACAACCTTTTTTGTTACATCATATTCTTTTGCTCTTTTTTAAAATATTTAAATGTCGAAAAAGTACGTTCCCCGGTGAAGAGAGTAATAGTTTAAGACAAGTATATTCCAAAGATTATTTAGTAATAATTTTGATAACATCAGAGATTTTTTCACTTTAAATGTATAAAATTGCAGATAAAAAAAACCTTTATCATGTTCATTTTTAACAGAAGCATTAAAATTAGTTTTGATAAATTCAGCAAAATGCACAAATTCATCACCACGGCTTTCTTCCAAATCGTGGGGGTGTATTTGATGATTCCTAGTATTTGAATTTTTTTTTTAGTATACCAAATAATCCAAAAATCCTTCAACATTTGAAAAATTAATATTTCAGGAAAAATTGACACACATGCTTAGAATAACATGGAGTCGTGTATAAACCAAAAAAAGTACAAAAAATGACCAACAAATGACTCATTATGTAAAAAAAGGCAATGACTAGCATAACAATTTAATTTTAGCAGTAAACGGTGTTCTCATATCAGATGTTCATCGTGTCGGCCGTCATTCATCAACAATACTTGTAGTCCGGCGATGTTGAAAGCAGCACTATAGAGCACTTCTGTAAGTGTGGTGTGAAACTGCCTTCGGATGGCATTTAGCATCTCTCTAATAAGGTCGGACGATAGTGGTAGACTTGAAACTTCAGGTAACCCTACAACCAATAATCACATGGATTGAAATCTTTGGACCTAGTAGGTCAATCAGCAACTCAGCATGCAATCCCCCTCAAACAATGGGAGAAACAGATTATTTACACCATTTTTATGGCAATAGTATCAGAAGGCTACGGTAACAGATTCTTAATCCTGGAAGTGCACAGCTGTACTAACAATATGTCTTCTGGTGAAATAAACATCCTGCAATTTCTGGTGCAACTACCGCTCATTCTATACACGATTTTCATGCCGATTAAAGCAGTGATTCTCAGACTGTGAGGCTTGTACCTAGGGGAACATGATATCCTTTCAAGGAAGGCACATGCTTATCAAAAAGTCGAAAATAAAAGATTATTAAAAAAGTATTAATTTACTGAAAGGAAGTAACCCAAAACACATTCAGACATTACAAAAATAAAATGCACATTTACACTGATATAATTCACTTAAGAATATAGACAGGAAAAGTAACGAAATGTGTTTAATATAATTTACTTAAAATACATATTACTTAAAAGTAACATATACAAAACTTAATACTTATCTTGAAAATTTACGCAGTTTCCAGTTAAGGCTCTATTGTAGAATTATCGTCAAGAGCATCATTATTACATTAAATATATTGTTAGTATCTGGGTAAGAGCGCGATGAAAATAATCATTGAAAATTGGATCGCAAATACTGAAAGTGTGAGAGCACTGGTCTAACATCATCATTAAAACACATAAAATTGCCAATCATTTCAATCAGTTGATTCATGAGGCAAATAAATTCACGTGAAACAAGCAACATTGGGAAAAAAGTTTATTGGGAACATCCAATGGTCACATTCATTAGAATATGGAAAATAAATCAGTATATCCTTTTAAGACCCGAATTATTTTTACCTTCAGATATTAAATTCTTCTGGTTATTAATACTATATGGACCCCACTGACATTGGAAAAATTAATAAAAAAAATTCCCACTCACCTCCTGGAACGTAGACGGTACCCTTACGATCGTGCGAGATGTTCGTTATCTGCGAAAAAGGTCACCTATGAAATTTTATGAGTTATGCATTTTTAACTCTAAGTTGATAGAAGAAACTATCTTAATTCAACTAAAATTGATATAAATAAGGAAATTATTGATGTATAATTAACTCTTCTATTAATTCATTATTTATTTACTGTAAAAATCTTTTTTTTTTAATAAATATAAATAACCAATGCATTTTTTACAAGATGATTTCGAACTGCTTTCGTAGTTTTCAAATCTGCACTTGGGAAGCCTTGAAATGTCATCAACACATCCAAAATGGCTATACATGTCAAGCATTTTATCCTGGAAGGGACAGGATAAAAGCCATGACATGTATAGCTGTTGGATTATAACGCTTCGATCTTTTTGCTAGTGGAATTACAACACTGTTATCTTCATCATCAGTTAAAATACTTTTGCTAGTACGTGAGAGAGTGATAACGCTTTAACTGTCCCTAACTTAAATTTTAAGCGATCCATTTTGATTTTTAGAGGAATTTTATTTGATATTGCATCTTGCTTGCACAGAAACCAAGAGTTTGCAACAGCTAAATCAATGTAATAAATGTGTTGAAGAGACTTTTATGGTAAAGAATGATCCAAAATTGTCTTTCCATTTCAAGTATTCCCATGCGTTTCTTCATCGCTTTCATCTGAACTTGATTCTCCTTCCAGTATATGCGATTCATATGTTTTGTTCGCAACATTCTCATATCCGAGAGATCACTAAGTTCTGATCTAAGTTCAATCTGAATTAATGATCAATTGAAAAATTTCTTCTACGAGAATTCTTTTCCTTTTAAACACCTTCAAAATTTTTGGTTAAAAGTTAACACAGTATTCCATGAAAATAGTAAAATGTATCAGAAATTTTTTTGTTTAAAATATATATATAATATTTAAACCTCACCATACTAACTCCCACCGGAAAGCTCAATTTTTTCTTGTTGTGGGGTAAAGATATATGGATGCAGATATCTGTGGAGAGGATAAAAATGCCCTAATCCCCAACAAATGTATGAAGAAGAAAATTAATTGCAAAAGAGAGAAATAAAAAAGGGACTCATCCATGGCAACCCCCAAGAAAATTTGGTATTAATTATACAACTATATATATATATATATATTTCATTTTTATGTAGGCTTTCATCAAAATGTTTTAAAACAGAAAAGAAAATTCGCATGGTAAGTACTTACCTTTACAGCTGCAGTGACTCAAGTGACGCCCAACCCGCACGATAGTGCAGGTAACGAAAACCCGAGCCCTAGAAGCCACATCTATAGAGTATAATTAACATTTTCTTTTTCTATTTTCAATTATTTAAACATTAATACAACAATTTGTATCCAAGCAATTAGAAATATATTCATTATTACCTTTTTGTGACAGATAAAAAAACATACGTGTTTTCGTTGTATTTGAAAACCAAGTTAGATTTGCCGGTTGAAAATAAAACATGGACTACAGCCACCCTCTGTTGCAAATAATGAAGGTTTTGATAAAAACAAATTCAAAAGTCATGAAAAGGGAAACATGCAGTTAAGTAATGAAAAAGAAGGATGATTTTTAAAAACAATTGGCTTGAATGCTGGAGGAGGTATCGAAAACTACTGGCAAGGAACCAGAAGCCTTCCATTATAATAGTGTAGGAAGTGGACTTCAAAAACATTTAAGGAATCACGAAATCCTTTCTCGTAATGATGAATATCTAGAGAAAGAGTCAACAGGTGAAAGGCATGAATTTAAAAGTTTTCGAAGATATCTAGAATCAAAAACATCTGGTAACATCGAAAATGAGCCCAGAAGTGGCATAAACCTTAAAGATGGTAAATTTGTTACTGCAACGATTTCTATTGCATCCATGTATCCTGTTTTGGATGATAAATGCATCTGACGTGTGGGAAGGTCATCTCCAGAATTCTCAATTAAGTTTTAATACTAAACACCCGATAATCCTGCCTGATAAGCAAAAAATACCTGAACTTATTGTTAAACAAATTCATGTTATGCATCTTCATGCTGTATCAAGATTATTGTCACACATTTTAAAGCAAAATGATTGGATTGTTAAAGGCAAAAATAAAAATTATTCAAAAAATTATTCATAATTCTTTTGTGGGCCAAAGGTCGGATGCTACTTCTAAGTCTCAATTCACCCCAACAAAGGGTTACTCTTGAAAGAGTATTTTTTAGCTGTGGTATTGATTATGCAGGTCCAGTAATAATGAAGTTCCATAAAGGTAAGGGCGCAAAAAGCAATATATATATATATATATATATGTCTGATGTACATCCAGGAAGTGATAGAATTGTACGAGTTGTAAATCTATTAAAACTGCGAATGTTTACTCAAAGAAACCTATTGTAAAACTGTCTCCTTGACCTTTGTATCAAGAATAAATTCTTGATAGGTTGGGATGAAATTGTAAATATTATTATTCTGTATTTTTATTATTATTCAAACTATATGTTTATTATTAATGTGCTTTGTATTTTAATCTATTTGCTATATTTAATTTATATTCAATTCTTAGTATTATTTACAATTTCTATTTTAGATGTATTTTCTGTAAAATAGTTTTATTCTTGTGATTGTTACCAACACCATCGACTGTATTTAGCCTTTTAGCCATGACAACGTTTTGTTTGTTTTAATTTTGTGTAATATAAATTCTGTGGAATGTTCAGTTGATGCGTTCTGTCTTTCGTTAGAAGACGTTCTGCCCTCACGAAGCTGCTGGCATTTGTCTTGGTCTTTTTACGCTAAATTAAAGTTTTATTTTAAAAGCAAGAGTCGTCATTTAGTCCAGTATGGCGGACATTAGATCTCAGTTTAGTATTTATTTTTCGTTGAAGAAGTCCCGAATATTGACACAAAGCTTCCATCTGTTGCAAAAGCTCAAAATTGCGGCACTAGACAAGAATTTAAAAAAGTGATCGTGTAAAAAAATGTGTAATCGCAAGAAGTGAGAGTGTTTCAAAAATAATATGCAATGTTTCATCACAGCAATCCTTGCTCTAATTAATAATTAAAAATAAAATAAAAAAGTATTTCATAAAATTTAAATATTCTCTTACATTTTTTTTGTTTGTGAAAGTTTAAACGATGTTCTTATGATTTCACAGTTTCTTTCCCGTCATGTATTTTGTTGATAATATGTAAATATTTCAGCTCCATATACTTTGCCCCCTTTCTGGTTAACTAAGGTTAGAAATAAGAGAAATAATGAATTAAATCAAATGCTTTTCCCTTTCATTTAACAATTCATAATCCGCAAAAGAGATAAAATGTATTTTTTGGCAGAGTTTAGCTATGTATGATCCATCATTTTGTAAAATAATTTTGGAATTGTTTATTTTTCATCTTAAGGGTCTATCATTAGTTATTTCATAAAATACCTAGGCAAAGTAGGAAAGTTTACATCTATTACATACTTGAACTTACGTCCAGTTTTTTCATGAAATACCTAGTTATTTTTTGAAATAACTGAATTATGCACTTTAATAGTAACATATACAGAGAAAGAGAGAGATAGCAGATTAAGCTAGCCTCTCTAGAAATTAAATAAAATCCAGCGATCTAAAAGTAATGAACATAAAATTATAATTTATATATATAATAATACTGTGTATTTTGCGAATAAATATAAAAATTTGAGAGGTTTTTTTTATTATTTATTACCAAATAATATTAGTTTAATATTGTTTTTATAGATATCCTTAAAAAAATTTCATTGCTCTAAAACCATTAAAGCAAAAAAATTAGACAAGACAATAGTAATTATTCCAACCTACCATAGTGTGAAAGAATAATTCTGTTGTAATACAAGTACTAGAATAATAGACCTTAGAAGTTGTACGGGCCTATTTGTAAGAAAAAAGCTTTTATGATCGTTATTGCATAAGAAAACATTATCCTAACTAAACAAAGTATCGAACATACATACCAATAAAAAAGTGCTCGTAATTCAGACTTTGACCTTATTAATACTTGTAAGTCTACAAGGGCATGTTTCTTTTTAGCTGAGTATCATATTCAGTAATGAGAAAAGGTTTATTGCCACTTATTTTGATGTAGTCCTCAGACAGCATTGTCCTCCTGGCTAATAACAAGAAATTTGCCAGATCATGTATAAACAGTTTCTTTTCTCAGTTCTTAGTTTGTTTGTTTTTTATTTTGAATCCCATACTTAATTATAAAAAATTAAAGAAAACAAAAAACAAAAAAAAACATATACGCTAAATGACTTTTAGAAAAAACTAGTAAAAATTAATGAAAAAATCACGGATTGTTATTTGATCTTTATTATTATACATATCTAAAACGAGATATATGCCATTTGAATTAATAACATTCACGGAATAATTATCAAGATGTTTTTATATATTTGCAAGTTAATTATGATTAACGTTAGAAAAAAAATACTTGTTAATTTGTTGTTAATAGTTTTGATGAAAAAATATTTCTTAAACATAGTTTTAAGTATCTTTTTAATAAAAATTCGTAAATAGGCCAATAATTAAACAATAATCAGAAATGTAAAAATTTTAACTTACCTATATATATATATATATAATTGATTTATAATATATATATATATAAGGTTGTGGCCGAGTGTGGTATTTGTCGAATGGTTTCAAGAAAACATCTTCAGTGGACGTTCATCCTTTTCATTTTGACGATTATAAAGCCAAGCGGACAAGAGACAAGCAGCAGCGACATGTTGGATGACACAACACACAGACATAAGAGAGCGTTTACACAAGATTTTTGCCTTTTATACCGGCAAGCGCATGATTATTAGGCAATAGTAGTTCTGATTGGATAGAATGGGCAGAACAGAGATTTCGGACTAGTTGATTACGATTAAGATTAAAGTGTTATTTTCGAACCAAAGTATTACAGCTTGTTTAAATATTAGTAAAAAAATTAACAAAAAGGATACTAGAGGAAAATATTACATATATATAAATACCAAATAAATACTAGAAAACATCACAACGTTTTTGTGATGCAGATAAATGTAATACGTAATGAATTTTAACTCATTCCCCAAATTTTGCATAATTTAGTTTTTTCCATGGATTTTATATATATATATATATTTATAAAATAAATATTTATGTACTCTGATGTAAAAAAATCACCCAAGGAGGAATTGTATTAGTAAAAAAAAATTTGGTAGGGATGCACATACATCCAAAAGATGATGTCGATTCAAGCTTCGTGCTAAGTGCATGTGTTGCACAAACAGTGCCACTACGCCCATGCGAATTAAGTTTACTTTAAATATACAAGTACTGCAAAGTTCGTAAACGTTATTCATCGTTGATATATCATGTAGTGAGTTAATGTTAGCGTTTAAAAGGACGAATAAGCCGTTATCAAAAACTCGTTGAATTTAAACGGAGTCACGTAATAAGACTAACACAAATGATACATATTTTTTCCGCAATATTGCAAAAAGACTTGACAAGAATGTATTCAATTTGTATAACTGTTTTCAGTAGTGGTAAAAATGGAAGATACTGTTTTAAGAAGACCGAATTTCACGTGGCCAAAAGATATTGAGAGGAAAACCCGTCATGTCCGTCGAATGGCTGTGGTCATTCGAGTTGTAATTGACAGCATAGTGACACGATGAACTGTTACAAATTGATTACTTCAAGAACAGATCTGAGCCAATCGTGAACATATCCAAACAATGGCAGTTCATCAGATTTTTGGAGAAGTAATGTTGGACGAAAATCCATCATTAAGCGCAAGATAAAACAATTCCGTTTCACATAATTTCTGTAAATGTAAAACCCAAAAATGTATGATTATGTAACAGAAATGTTTTTCAATCTGATCGAGACAAATAGGGAATAATCTTGCAATTAAATTATTCGTTTTCACGCAAAAGCTGCAACTTTCTTCTAATATTTTAAAAGTGTTTCTGCAAGAAAAAGTAGAATAGCGTTAACAAGTTTCAAATTCTCATTTTGACTGTTTTAATGTTCCTTCAATTAAAATATTCTGTTAGCAAAAGGAATTTTGAGTAATAATAGTAAAATTTATTTTGCTTTAAAAATTTAAGCACTCGCGTGTCCTTTTTCTGTCTCTTTTTTTTTTACAAAACCTTTATGTCTAAGATGTATAGCAGAATCATTCACGAAACAAATAAATGATTTGCTCTTTTGAATTTCATTAAAAAAAAAAAAAAAAATAAATTATTTTTTTAAAAAAAAAACTTTTCTAACAAAGATAGTTTTCATCTTATTTTATTTATTTTTTTTTTATTTTTCTCATACAAATTTGTATCAAAATGTATAAATATATAAACTCAGATATCATTAAGGCCATTTACAAAGTATTCGATTGAATTAAAATTTGGCGCACAAATTTAGCTTTGTGGGGCGAAATTGGATTAAG
>BMAV01017133.1:0-15611 GCA_019973955.1 Trichonephila inaurata madagascariensis | reverse complement strand
AGTACTAAGTTCACATTGATTTTTATTTATCTTTTGTTTAGCTATAATGAAGGGAAATGTTTATATTTTATGTTGTCTATTTCTTATTTTAATAAATATGTTTAAATATACATAGTATATGCACAATTTTAATTTTCTAATATTTGTTGAAGAAATAATTGTATTTTATATTGTTTATTTTTATGTTAAGAAATAGCCTTAAATAATGCAAAAATAATACAGTAGAACCTGTTTTTGTGTGGTCTTTTTTATGCGATTTTTTATGTGCGATCTTTTTTTTTATGCGGTATATGAATTTCAATGGCTTTGGCACCACTGTGATGTTTTCTATCCATTTACCAGAGGCGTAACGGAAAATGTTAAGATCCCTCCTCCCCCTGAAAGTCCGGTTTCGCCTTTAATATTTTATAAATTGGGTAAATACGTATACAGCGTTAATCAAGCCTTGGGTACTTAGAGTCCTGTCCCCCCATCCCCCGTGACAGGACTCTATGGCTTTGGCGCCACTGTAATATTTTTTATCTATTTACCAGTGGTGTAACGGAGAATGTTAGGACCCCCCCTGAAAGTCAGGTTTTGCCTTTAATATTTTATAAATTGGGTAAATACATATTTAGCGTTAGTAAGGCCTTGGGCCCCTAGAGTCCTGCCTCCCCTCCTGTGATGCGGGGGTGTACATTGCGCCACTGAAATGTAGACACTACAAGATGTTCTTGTTATAAACAGTCTCTCGACAATGCACATTCAGTTGCTTTCTGTCAACGCTCCAGCAGCCCGCACTTGATTGAAGACGAAACTTTCAATGATAGTGACATTATCAGTAATTTGATAGATTATGAAGACAGACAAGAAGAACCGGATTTTTTGAGAACGGATAAAAATATGCAAGGATTCAGTTTTCCAACAAACTGGAAAAGCCTTTTCTTAAAATAGATACCAATTAAGAAAGGAGTACAAAGTTTCAAAAAGGGTATCAATCATATATATCTGGTTGTTTTGTCATTTATAAGCAACTGACCACTCGACTTTCGACCAAAAACTTATCTCTTACTTTATATTGCCAAAAAATAAATCAATTGAAATTGTAACTTCAGGTGACGAAAGCGATTTTGAACTTATTTATTACAGGGCTTTGGATTACGATGAGTAGCAATGAATTATGTTTATGTGCATTTTGAAAACTTATCCGTATATACAATGAGAAACTATATGTTTTTAAAATATTTCCATGTGTAATATTTAATTACCTATTTTGTTATGGAAGTATTCTTACATAAATTTCATAAATAATTGGCATATTTTATAAATGCGACTTTTTTTATGTGGTCCCTATCCATCGCATAAAAAAGTTTTCTGTAGTATTTCCCCGAATTAGTTTGTTATATGTAAGAATTTATGAAATTTTTGAATATTTTTTTGTGCTTTTATTTTTTTGCAGTCCCTATCTACCGCACAAAAACAGGTTCAACTGTATATAATAAAACAGTAAATCTATATTATTGACCCCTATTCTCTAATTCTGCCAAAATTATCACGGAAAATCAAATTTTTTAAAAAAATGTTATCCCCTTGGCACACAATCACTTTGGGTAGATTGATTTGGCACGCAAAACTGAAAGGTTGTCGACCCCCTGGTCTACACTATACTACAAAGGATTTTCAGTAATCAGTTCAGTTCTATTTAATCAGTAGCTTATTAGTCATTTTTATTGCAAGTTGCACTTGTTTCTTAGTAATTATTTCTCCCAGAGTGTTTCATTATATCTCTCAAGTAGATACTTTATTATAATGTTTTAATAAAAGGAGCTGTTTAATTCTTAGTTTGTCATGTGAGTGTTTGACAACTCGAGTCCCGTACATTTTTTAACAAAACCAAATAGATAATTTAATCTTGTAACGGACTATCTCTCGAAGTTTCCCTCAAAACACTAACTTGTTTATTGTAAAAGTTGTATTTTTAATTGAAAGAATTTAATTCCTACATACTTTCTTTCAGAGGAAATGTGAAATGAAAATTGGTCGTAGTTGTTGAAGAGCAGAACTATGTTGTACGAAGAGCAGATGAGGAAGAATAGCAATTATGCCTTCGACTATTTTATTAAGATTATTGATTTAGCGAAATTTTTCCCAGGAAGATTATTTAAGTGTTGCGGGAGAGAGGATTGACTTTGGGCGCATCTTTCTTAGCCTTACAAGTGTTTCACTGGAAGGAAGCATCAGACCCGCATCTCGTTCGACTGGTATCGGAAGTGAAGTTTAATTAATATCCATCTGTTGGTGTGATGAAATATAGAGATAATGCGCCAAATTATGATTTATCCGAGTGTTTGTAATGCGTCTGTTTGGTTAATATCACTAATGTTCTTGTTGATGGGAACTCATAAAAGCAATCGTCAACCAATGGTTCTATATTCATTTGGTAATTTAAAATTTTTTAATCATGTTCAGGTTAATATTTTTCCCCATAACTTAGTGATCCATCAGAGGTTTTAATGATTTGTTCAGGCAAATATCATTAATGTTATTGTTGATGAGAACTCATAAACGCAATCGTCAACCAATGGTCCTATAATTATTAAGTACTGTCAAAATATTTGTGTTACAGAGTTAATATTTACCTCATAACTTGATTTAATTGATCCATCAGAGTGTTTGTAACGTATCTGTTCCATTAGTATCACTAGTATTCTTGTTGATGAGAACTCACAAAGGTAATCGTCAACCTATGGTCATATAATCATTAAATACCGTTAAATTATTTGTGTTACAGAGTTAATATTTTCCTGATAACTTGAGTAATTGATCCGTCAAAGTATTTGTAATGTATCAGTTCGGATAATATCACTAGTGAGAACTCACAAAAGAAATCATCAAACAATGGTCCTATAATTATTAAGTACCGTAAAATTAATCATGCTACAGAGTTAATATTTTCCTCATAATTTGAATTCATTAATCCGTTAGAGTGTTTGTAATGTATCTGTTCGAAAATTATCACTAATGTTCTTGTTGATGAGAACTCACAAAAGCAACCCCAACCATGGTCATATATAACTTAAAATCCCCTGAATTATTTAATTGTGTTAAAAAAGTTAATATTTTCCTATAATTTGAATTCATTAATCCGTTAGAGAGTGTTTGAAAACGTATCTGTTCGAAAATTATCATTTTAATGTTCTTGGATGAGAACTCAAAAAAGCAATCCTCAACCATGGTCATATAATTCATTAAACCCCCCTGAATTATTTAATTGTATTACAGAGTTAATATTTTCCCATAATTTGGGGGTTAATTGATCCGTCAGGTGTTTTGTAAGTTTTTTAGGATAATATTCCCAATATTTTTGTTGGTGAACCCCACGAAGCAATCGTAAACCCAAAAATGATCCTACAACCGTTGGAACATCAATTTTATTTAAAAATTCTGTTTATGGGGGTTAATGTTTTACCTAAAAATTTGTCAATTGATGGATAAATATTTTGGGTTTAAACATACTTGTGTTTTTTTTGGGGTTAGTTACAATTTTTTAGGGATAGGGAAACACAAAGGTTTTTATCACGGTGTTTAGTATTACTTTTTTTTATTTATCCAACGCCTGTGCTTAGCTTTTTTCACCATTACTACCCCGAGAATCCTAGAAAAGATTGACGACGTTTCCTATTTGGGGTTATACATCGAGTCCAGGCTTTGGGAGCAGGTTGTCCCCATTCACCCCGGCATGGCGGGGCAAAAGGGGGCAGGCCTCGTCAGCAGCCAGGACAAGCCAGTGAAGTATACTCCAAAAAAGTCATGCCCGGTGGTTAGGCGAAAGCGGGCAACAGCCTCGGATCTCTACAGGTGTCTCGGGATAGGACTCCATGGTTTTTCATGGCTTTTCCAAAGGGCCCCTCCTTTTTTTTGGGATCAAGGCAGCGCATTTATCAAATGTGGCCCGGAAAAATTACCTTTTGTCCTTTTCTGAGGGTCAAGAGAATTTCCGGTTGAGAAGATTTCGGGTTTATTGTAATAATTTCCCACACCCAATTAACCCCGGAGCAAATTATTACGAGGAGGGAACCTTTTGAAGTTAACTATACAGATTCAGGGATTCCATCAAAACCCTTTTTAAGTTTTTAAAAAAATTTTCTTTTTTTTTTTTAGAAAAGTTTTGACGGGCTTTATGGGACCCTTTCCCAAATTAAAACCCCCTTGGGGAATTCTTTTGGGGCCAGAATGGCTTTTCCCTTCCCAACCAACTCAAGAAGAGAATGCGATTA
Source organism: Trichonephila inaurata madagascariensis (assembly GCA_019973955.1). NCBI lineage: Eukaryota > Metazoa > Arthropoda > Arachnida > Araneae > Nephilidae > Trichonephila > Trichonephila inaurata. Next base: position 11,355 of record BMAV01017133.1, on the reverse strand, counting down.
TGCGGATTGGGAATGTGTATATTTGGAATTTTTAGATTGCATAGGAGTTCTAAGTGGAGTTCCTGAAGTAGAAGTTTTTAATGAGAGGCTGGGAAAGTCTTAGGAAGTATTATAAGAATCTATAGAAGTAGGTTCGAAGCCAGAAGATTACCCTTTTAAAGGGATCAAGTTGATTACAGTATTATCACAATATAAAATTGGTAGCTGTTTGCCGTGGAATATGGGTTTAAGATAGATAATATTAAATTTTAATACAAAGAGCAGATTCTAGTAATTTAAAGGAATCGTCTATAAATATAGATTCAGGGGTTTAAATTTTATCATAAAGGTAGTGAGTAAAGTTTAGTGCCCCATTTGTTAAGAATTGTAGTTTATGTCATATTTTTCCTGACCCCCTGGGACGGTGTTGCATTGCTTAATATTTTTTTGAAATAATAATAAACTGGGGTTTATTATGGGTTTTGGGAGTGGTCAATTTTTTGTCCCCCCCCAAACTCAGGTCACGGGGGAGGGAAAGATGATACCCACAGCCCGGATCACTTTTTTTACTATCTTAATTACAAATAAAGTTAATTTGGGAAAAAATTGAAAGGCGTTTTCATGATATAAAATAAGTAGAATAATCGTTGACCCTTTTTTCCCTTTTTTTGCCACTTCTTTTTGGCGCCAAAGGAGTATGGAAATGCGCCAAGCAATTTGAATTGTTGCTTGCGAACTTTATTTTAAAAATGCTCGGTTTTTATTTAAATTTACATAAAGACGACGAATTTATTAATTCCTATGCTTGTCGGTTCTTTTCATTGAATATATTCCATGAATAAACTCATCCAATTACAAAAACTTGAAAATATTTTCAAATAAGCGCACTATGGGAGGGAAATGGGCCGGGAATTTTTATCAAGTATATCAAATCCATCAAATTAATCGAACAAACAAAACTTTTAATGTTTGTTTTTCAGATCAACAGCAGAACTATTTTTTGGGAAATTTCTTTTCGTATCGAACTAGAACAACAAATATAGGATATTTTAAATTTCCCCCAAAAAAAGCATGCCCCTCAATTCGGAAAAAATTTTAAAAATAACAAAAAGCAGAAGAGTCCAAAAAATTTTAAAAAATTTTGTTTTAAATAAAAAAACCCCGGGGAAATTTTTTAAAAAACGCCCCAAAAGGAAGAATAATTTTTAAAAAATTCCGTCAGAACAACAACAATCAAAAATTTCTTATATAGAAAAGGAAAAAATTGCATAAGGTATCTTTTACAGGACAAACTATTAAAGAATATATGAATTTTAAATAACAGTTTTGGGGAAAAAATTTTAATGCACAATTTCTGTTAACGGGGAAATGATATTTAATCTTTTTCACAAAATGTTTTGTGGGTCCTATTTTACGCTTTGGTCATTTTATTTTTCCGAATTTTATTCAATTCAGTTTTTTGTTTAATTACGCTTTTTTTCCAAAAAAAAGTTTACAATACAGCTTACAGCAAGCATAAAAACCCCTTTTTGAACATTTAAATGAAATACTAGGAATAAATTTCTTTTTGCTAAGTTTAAAAAAAAACTGATAATCTTTGAGGAAAAAAAAGGAAAAAATAATTCAAGTACAATTTTGATTTTATGATAGAAAGTGATGTTTTTTTTAAAGTTAATATTTTTTTGTTGGATATTCTTGATTAAGATATCGTTCTGGCAACATTTATTTGTTTTAATGAATAAAGAATGGATGCCATTAAATGCTGTTTAAGTCAATTCTTCAATTCCTACCATTAGTTTACAATCTCCCTGTATATATCTTGTTCAAATTTTTGTTCGTTAATAAAATACGTTTTAAAGCGCTCAACAGAGCTGGGGATTTTATATACAAAATTTTTTTTGATGAAAATACGGTAATTTAATTATAATTAATAAAAAAACTTATTTGAACTTTAAATTTAAAGAATTGATAAAAGCCCCCCCCCTTTGCATCATTTCTGGGGACTTAACAACCGTTTTGGGCGCCAAAATGGTTGTGTCAAACTTTTAAAAAAATTTTTTTCCCCACAACTTTTAAAACGCTAATTTGAACCGAAATTTTTTGTACACGACTGTTTTGGGGGACAATACGATAATTATTAATTGAAATTAAAAAGACTGAAACTAATTATTTTGGGGAATTACAGATTCAGAGTCACGTTGGCATCATTTTTGGGAACTTAACAAACCATTTTGGCGACTTGTGTCAAACATTTAAAAGTATTTTTTTTCACAATTTAAAGCGCTAGATTGAACTGAAATTTTCTATACAAGACTGTTTTGGGTGACAATACGATAATTCAATAATTATTAAAATTTTTAAAAAGACTGAAACTAATTATTTAAAGAATTAAGATTCAGAGTCACGTTGGCATCATTTTTAGTGACTTGGATCAAAACAAAAGGGTATTTTTCTCACGATTTAAAAAAGTACTCCCGTTTAACTGAAATTTTACAAACCGATTGTTTGAATGGCAATACGATACTTTAATGATAATTAATAAAAATGAATTGCTACTTAATATTGTGATTGTGTTATATGTATATATATACATATTTATATTAATTGCAATTATTTGATAAAAAGTAACTAAAATGAAATTTTTCTTTATTGACCTAAGTAGGAAATAACCTAAAGTTTTCTTATATTATTTGTGTTAATAATTTAACTTTAATCCAATGTGTTATTAAGAACAAGGTTTTATTCTAGGGGCAGGCTACGTTATTTTAAAGAATATTACAATGACAATTATGTAACTTTATTTACACATTAATGCATGGTGTCTACAAATTAGATGAAAAAAAAAAAGGATTTATTGCATGTAATTTACAGGAAAAAATTAAGGCATATACTGCTATAAGATAGGGAAATAGTCCAAGTTTACCATCATCACAAATGTTTACGTGGCTTCCTTTCGTTACTGAGCAAAAGTCCCATTCGTAAATCAGTTCTTGGCACAGATTTATCAGCATGCTTCCGTAGATTAAATTAATTGCAGTGAAGTTTTTTTTTTGGAGTTCAGGAATGGATTCTTGAAATGACAAATTGTACACTAGATCCTTTACAAAACCCCATACATTGAAATCCAGTGATCCCCCCCCCCTTCACGATCGCCAGCGATGAAAGATCTCGGGATTGTGAGGACTATACTAAATAACACTTCCAAGACCAATCCAAACCAGTACCTCAGCATTGAGGTAAGATGTAACGTCGTTGCGGTAGTGATAAGGCACGCTGTCCTGTTGAAAATTATAAATTTCTGACATTCTTTCTTTGATGATTGGCATAAGGAAATTTTGTAGCATGTCTATAGGTAAATAATTCTTGCAACAGTCTTTTCAGCGAAGAAAAATGGACCGAAAACATTTGTGTAACTCACTGCACAAAGCACGTTTACTTTGGGACTGTCCCTTTCATGTTCTAGGATGGTATGAAGATTTTCTGACCACCATAATCTTACATTATGACACCTAACGCCCTCTATGAATAAATTTTGATATGTCCAAATAGATTGACTTTAAACTGGTTAATTTCATTTAATTTTTCGGAAGTTCTTCACTCACGAAATTGCTCAACTGATTTGTAGACACCTTGTGTTATGATATTGATCATATTATAAACTGAAATATGTAAATCGAAATTAAAGTTTAGCTCTAGTTACTATTACTTGTCCTTTTATATACCTGTGGATTTTTGTATCTGGGGCCATTTTAAGGCAAACAGACAATTGGAAACGGCGCTAGACCCTCGGGGAAGGAGGGCTCGTCTTATTTTCGACTCGGCCTCAATAAAATCACAATGTGAATAATTTGAATTGCCAAATGTTATTCTGGGATATATTCTCCAAAAAACTGGGAGATTCAAGCTATATGGCAACTGTGGCAAGACTTTATTACTGTACCCTGTCCATTATCCATCTGTGTCTAGAGCTATAACCATACACTATTACTTCGCATGTAGTCTAAAGATGGCAAATGATCCAATCGGTTTGTACTTAGGTTTGTGAATCACGCACATTTATTTGTTAAGGGTTGACATTTATGCGAGTTTTTGACAACGTATGCTTTATAATGTCTGCTTAAAATTGCCATAAGTGGAGATTACTTTTGCATAGGAGTCCAGAGTATCAAGAAGTCTTAATACGTCACTATATGAATCATTTTCCTTTCCATACTAACAGAACATGCCCGCTTCCCTTGAATATCTGAAACATCACTCTTTTTACATTTCTAAAGTTTTAGTGTGGCATAGGCCTATAAACCACGAGACACGATATTCTCTGTCAATTAATTATAGTTGAAATAACTTCAGCCATTAGTCCGTGAACATTCTGGTTGGAATCGAAAAGAATACCAACATCCAAAAGAAATGTGTTAGGCAAAGTCTTGACATTACCCTCAAAACTTATGTGTCGCATATGTTATCCAATTTTTCTTGCAGTGACCCTCTAAAAATTAATTGGCTTCTTTGATAAAATGTAGGGTATTGCACAAAAGAAATTTGTTGTTTAAGTGTGGTTCACTGCAGTGTAATTAATGCTCTGTACGTAGTTTCTATTTTACCATGGACGTTTTAAAGCATGGGCCAACTGGGCGTGGGCCCAAGGGCTTGGCTTAGATGCTGGGGGAGGGGTCTTATCTCATTGTCGACTTGGCCTCAGTAAGATCATCATGATCCGAATAATTTTAATCATCAAATGTTATTTTCGGACATATTTTCCAAATAACTGGGAATTTTGAACTCATGTACGAACTGGAAACAGCGAACAAAACTGCATTACTGTGACATGTCCATCGTCCTCGCCTTTAGCCTACTACCATGTATCATAATTACTCATTTAATCGAAAGGTGGCAGTCAGTCGAGTTGGTTTGTGCTTAGGTCTATGAGATTGTGAATCACGCATATTTATTTGTAAATAGTTACCGTTTGTGAAAGAGTATTTGAAAGCGTATGCTGTATAATGTCTAAAATAAAGGGTCACAAGGGACGGGCTACTTTCATACAGAGGCCCAGGGCCAGGGACGTCTTAAGGCATGGGCCAACTGGACTCAGGTCTTGGGCCTTACCATCGGTGGAGGCCTCGTTTCGTTCTTGACTATGTCTTAATAAGATCATGATCCGGATAATTTTGATGATCAAATGTTATTTCTGCACATATTCTCCGAAAAGCAGAGAATTTCAAACTGCATGTTAACTTGCAAAAGTGGTAAGATGTATTATTATGTAATGACCTTTGTGTCAATGCCTAAGTCTAATACCATAAGTAATCATTTAAACCCCCTTTTGGCCGAAATGTCCGGTTTGTGCCTAGATTTTTGAAATTGTGATTCGTGTACATTTATTTATTTTTTTTTTAGATTCCTTTTTAACAAGTATTTTGGACAATGCATGCTATATTTTTGTCATTTTTAAAAGATCCCAGGTAGGGCCTATTTTTGGAAACCCCCAGGCCCCTCAGAGTCTTAAATTACCCAACTACCCTAAAATCAAAATTTTTTTAAAAAATTGACTTTTTTATGATTTTTTTTTTTTATAGGCCATCTTATTAGTTTAAAAAAATACCAATTTTTTATTCTCCATTCACTAGAACAAAAACTAAAAATATTTTAGTAAAACAGATGTCATAATTTTTCCAACAAGATGTCAAACTCTAAAATGCTTTTTTACTCGAAATGTTTTTTTTTCCCTTAAAAAAACTAAAAGGGGGGCCCGGATTGCTAAAAAATTTTTGAAAAAAATTTTTGCTAAAATTTTTTTTGTGTATGTTCTTTATAACAGTAGAAGTATTTGCCCTTTAAAAGATTTATCAATCACTGCTTTATTTAAAAATTTTGGGAATCCTTTATGTGAATATAATCCCCTTTTTTTTGAAGAATTTTAATATAATCACTAAGATGAAGTCCCTCTTTTTTTTTTGAAAAAACCAAAACATCTTTTATCCTGAAGATCATTTAAAAACAAGAATAACAAAAAAACACATAAAAGTTAAAAAATTGAAATTTGATCAAAAAATTTTTGCACAGACCCGGGCCCCGTTTTGAATTTTTTTTACATTTTCACCAGTTTTTTCCCCTTTTAATAATAATAAATTTTTTTTTGTTTTTTAATTTTAGGATTTTTTTTCCCTTTCAATTTACTAAATAAATCTAAAAAAACACAAAAAGTCCCCCCAAAATTTTCTATATTTCCAAAAAAAATTGTCCGGGATTCGGATACCTTAAGGTTTCATTGTATTTGACAGGAATATATGCTCGAAATTAATATGATAAACTATCTTTTTAATTCTTAGTAGCATTTTTTTAATATTTAATCTATTTTTATATAAAATCTCATGCTAATTTTCCCTATTAAATCGTGATTTTGGTACATTCGACAAGAGAATTATGTAGGATGAGTAAGTCTAACTTGTCATTCAACAATATATTTATCAGCATTTCAGCAATGACATTCGTAAGAGAAATGTATGTTTTTTTTAAAAAATTTATATATAAAACTAATAGATATTATTAAATTAATTTTTTAAAAACTTGGGTATGAAGGGAAATTTTTACTTAAAACGGTTAAAGTGTTGGAAACAAAGCAAAATTAATGAAATGAAACTTTTTGAAACAATATTATAAATTACTTCGTCCATTAAATGTTGTTACAGATAATTCACTCAGCATAAAACAGCTATACATCAAGAAATTAATTATCTCAAGAAATTTTACTATATTCTGGTTCTAAACCACGAATAAATCACTAAAAATTGCTTTAAAGTTCTAAGAACGTTAACCATGAAAAGCAATTATAGCGCAAATACGTCATCCGTCAAGTTTACGAAAAGCAAACGTTGCCTCTAAAAATTCTCGTGGTTGTTAAAGCGAACCACAATTGCGTTTATTTATCATGCCCTATTTAACAGCACGAATCATTTGAAAGAGAATTACCTCGAAATCGCGAGTTCTTAAGCTGCACCGCTGCTTTTGAGCAATGTTTCATTTCTGATGATCGATATTAGTTGATCTTTGCGAGTCTGTACCCGTGGATTCTTACAGACATTAAAATGAGAGATAGAAAATTGCGACTTAAGGTATCCGACTACTAGCGACAATTTTTTTAAAAAAAATGGAGATATGGGGATTTTTGGGGTTTTCAGATTTATTTAGTACATTTTAAGAAAAAATGCTAATATTAAGAAGAGAAAAAGAAATTATTATTACTAAAAGGAGAGAAAAAAACGGTAAAAATTGACAAAAAATTACTTAACGGGGCCCACTTAGTACAAAAGATTTATGAACAAATTCTCAATTTTTCAATTTTGATGTGTTACTTTGCTATTCATTTTTAAAATGACCTTCAGGATAAGAGGAATTTTAATTTTTACAAAATCTAGAGCACATTATCTTAGTTGTTATATGAAATTACTTAAAAAAACAGTGATTATATTCACAAAAAAGACTGTAAATTTTGAAATAAGGCAGTGACTGATAAATCTCAAGGTTAAAACACTTCTACTATTACACAGAGCATACACACAAAATTTCAGTTAACTATTTTCAAAACTTTTTGAGTAATCGCTGTCCCGTTTGAGCATTTTCAAAAAAATACATTTCGAGAAAAATGCATTTTGAAGTATGACATTCTTGCTTAAAGTAGTGGCATTTTTTTTTCTAAAACACTTGCAGTTTTTGTTCTAGTGAATGGAAAATAAAAACCTTGGTATTTTTAGAAATTTAATAAGATGGGCTATAAAATAAAATCCTAAAGCAATTTGTCAATTTTTGATAAAATTAGACCGACTACCCACATTCGCGATTTTAGAGTAGTTGGATGCCTTAAGGTTTTAAGAAATAAGACTTGGCCCGCAGATTTCTAAAGGATTGGATGTTTTAGAAACAATTTATTATTTTTTTAGTTCGAAAAATATTATCTAGTTTTCTCGAACACATAAAAATATTTGAAACTATGAAAAATCTTTTTTGAAATATAGTTAAATAGAAATCCTTTCTTTTATCTGTTTTAATTGAATAATGAAAAAGTAATTGAAGAAATAATGTAATACACAAGTAACTAATACGTCTTCAAGAACAGAAATAAACAAGGTAACTTATTTTGAGATTTATAACTAGAACAATTAGTTGGATATTTGAGTGAACAAGTTATATTTTTGTAAAGCGAAATCTATATATATATATATATATAGCAATGGAATCCTCTTTTTCATAAATTTCATTTTATAGCTTATAACATAATTATTGTCCCCAAAAGCAGCAGATTGTTTTGCAGTCAAGAATTCTTTAACTAGTATTTAGATAAATATTTGTATTTTCAAGCAACAGAGAGCATTTAATTAGTTAAAAAGCTATTTTAATAAAGATAATGGGATTTTTTTATAGTATTAGAAAAAAGAATATTAAGTACTCACATTTAAATTACTTTAGCAAAAAACAGTTTCACTTATTATAAGAACAATCTTTAAGCAAATGTTTGTTCAAACTTTTAAATAGTTTCATGTTTTTATATTAATTACGTCAATAAAAAATCAAGCAAACAGTTTCAAAGATTTATTTGAAGTATACTCGTATGTTACTCTTCAAATAACGACAGCTATTGCTTAAGTTCAATGATAAACACCCCAAACCCAGGGGGATGAAATTTACTTTAAAAATTACAGGCACACACAAATCTAATTTTTTTAAATTCTTAGTTTCTTAGAATTTATTTAAAATTATTAAAATTTAGTATCGTTTCTTTGAGCCTAATTGGGACATAAATTATTGATACAATAAAATAAATGCGAATATTTCTTACATATTTTATTGTTTGATGAATTTAAAAGTCAAATAAAGACATACTTTGCTAAAAAAACAAGGTTCCTTTTTAAAATAAATTATCATTATAGGATATTTATTTTTAAATTTTAGAATCACTGAAATAAAAAATATTTTTAAAATCAATACATTAAATATTTAATTTTCTCGTCAATTCCTCTGAAAACAATGGCTGTTCGAAAAGTATGATTACAAATATGGTTTAATTATATTTTAGTTACAAATAAATAAGCAGACTTTTATGTTCCATAAAGAAATACCATATTTTTTTACAATATTTTGTTGAACGATTTCAATGGGTGCACTAATAGCTAAGCGCGAAACATATACGAGAAACTGAAATTATTCACTTACTGAACACTAATTACATTATTCACTTACAAACACAAACTGAATTATTCACTTAAGAAAAGAAAGGCCGGAATTGATCAACAGAAAAGACATAATGTTTCATCAAGATAATGCCAGATCTCATAAGTTTGGTAACTCGCCAAAAGCTTTTAAAGCTTGAATAGGATATACTGCTGCACCCAACATATTCTCCAGATCTGGTACTTTCTTATTATTAATTGTTCCAGTTTGTACAAAATATTTTAGAAGTTAAATCTTTACTTCAAATGAGGAAGTCAAGATTCTCTTGAAACAGTTTTTTGCCAGCAAAGAACAAAAATTGGTAAAATTGTTGAATCCGCCAAATTTTGAAAAATCGTTAATTTGGCGCGTTTTTCAGTGTCGTGTTTGGAGTAGCAACACTACGATTTGGCGATTTTGACCTTTTATAAATTTGGCGGGATAAGTGGCCGATACCACAGTCGTAATCAAAAATTTTATGAACGTTGCTACTGTCAGAAAGGTGGCAAAAGGTATTGGAGAAGAATGAAAACAAAAAATGTAATAAAATATATATTTATTAAATAAAAACCGTCTTTTATTTACACACACACACACTTCCTGAACAACCCAATACATAAAAAGATAATTTTAAATTTAGATTATTATAATTTGATAATATTTACAATTTAGAGGAATAATAATTAGAGAGAGCAATAGTGTCTTCTAAAATATCATGTAACATCTAATACATTAAACACAATTTTTAACCGTATATATGAAGACAGAAGAATAAATTTATCTTTTATTAATACTGGCTTCATCCATTCCAAGTTGACTTCTTTCGCGCCAAAACTTCGCCAACATTTTAACCAGTCCCCAAAACCGCAACACGAATTCATGCGTTCGTAATTTAACTTCCACTTTTAAGAACACAAGCTTTGATAATCCCTTCCTTGCCAATCAGCCGTCACTTTCATATTTCCAAGCCACGTCCATATTTTCCCGCAAAATGCTAAAAAAGAACTAATCCATCGCTTGTAACTAGAATGGTAAGTGTATGCATAAAATACACTACTCTCGAGGCAAAGATTACACCAGACGATCTTCAGATGCACAGCAACACCCCTTCAGAGACCCAGCCATGCGAAAATTCTCCAAACCCCCGCTGGTAAATCAAACAGAGGAAATTTTAAGAAGTTCGGTGAAGCATCGTTTAGCATGTTGTTTGCCGTGAAGATTACGCAGTGAAGTTTACAGGCCACTTTATACATATACTTAATAAAGGTCTCTTTGATGGCGGGCCTCCACAAATTGGGTGAATTCAGGCCACTAACTGAAGGGTAGAGTTGTAACCTTCCTCCTCTTCTCCTGCTACAATCAGCACTTTCCTGCTGTGGATCCGGTAGCCCGTTACCCGTTAATTAAGCTCTGTGGAATCTGGCATCTTCGACTGAACGTGGCCCGGCATGCTTTGCGATCTGAGTCGAATACGGAAGTGAGGGAATTTAGAATGGAATAATGTTAGACTTAAGGTGGTTAGTTTCGTTTAAAGGCCATAGAGCTTTTGATAATGAAGTTTCAATGTTTGTTAACGGGGTGCTGTGGCCTGGAAAGATCAACAAGTGTTTGAGTTCAGTATTAAACACTTTTGCTCGGTTCAAATGATATGAACTTTAATGTTTGATGTGGATACTTATGTTGAAGTGAAATTAAATTTAATGTACTGTTATAAGTGAGTGGTGTAGCAAAACTCTCCAAATAGAATCATATGTTGTTATTAATAATTATTTGAAGGAAAAAAAAGTTATTTGAAGTAAGAATGGAAAGATTTGTTTTCTTGTGGATATTCATATCATAAACAATGTTGGAAGTTTGCTCAATAATTTTTATTTAATTTTATGCATCATTGATAAGGATTGTTAAAATTTGATCAGATATAATTGTGATATGTAACTTATTACGATGTTTTCACTATAAGGATAATTAAGGTATCCGGCTACGTTCGGAACCATGATTTTAAAAAAGCGCTTAAATGTATAATTTTTATGATATTTAGTGTCACTTAGATTAGAATACATGTATAAAATTGTTTTAAGGACATTATGACAAAAAAAATCATTTAAATACAATATTTTGGCAAAAAATTAACTTAGAATAACCTTTTTCCCAAAAGTTCTCCTTTGTAAAAAA
>BMAV01017130.1:0-66754 GCA_019973955.1 Trichonephila inaurata madagascariensis | reverse complement strand
AGTTGGTATTTTGAATCCTGCCTTCTTTCAGTTGATATGTTAATTTTTTAACTTCGACCTGAAGTTTGGGAGGACAGAGTATTTTTTAAAGGTATGGAATGCAACAAACGAAACAAAAAATGAGTATAAAGATGGAAGGGAAATTCGCCATTTTCATTCTTTTGGAGATATTTCATAATGTATAAAAGGCCTGTCCAGATTCTAAGTATTTATATTTTTGAAACTATTACACATTTTTGCAAAATAAGCTTAACTCAGTAGGCAACCAGCCTTACTGTGGCTTAATGTGCCTATCTCAGTATTCGTGAGCTTGGGCTCTGAGATACATGAGCAGATGTTCCGTTTAGGTAGTCAGTCTGACGCAGAACCCCCAGTGTTTAGTTTCCAAGCAAGCTCGGTACACATTTATGGATTCACTGAAGGGATGAAAGGCTGAGTCAACCGAAACAGGCACACTACCTCTAAGCAACCAAGCTGACATAAGAAATATATATTTACAACTAGCCGTTACCCACCAGCTTGACGATGTTGTATAAATATATACTGTTTACATATATATGAATTATTGATATCTAGCATTAAGAATTCGATTGTATTGAACAATATATTTATTGTTTATCTCTCGCCTATTGATATAAAAATGACAGAATTTCTAATTTCTATTAACATCTAAAATAGTAGAAAGATTTTTTTTTGCGCCTTTTAAAAATAATCTTAGTTTTCCCGCCAAAGCAACTTTCTGGATCTCTCCCCCATAGAATAAACTGACTAAATTTAAAGTCTAAATCTAATAGAGCAAAAAGGAATTTTTATCATCAGTACGCCCGAACCCCCGTTAAAGGCTTGGGGATTTAAATTCAACAAAAAAGCCAAACCAAATTTTATTATTATAGTTCTAGTTGTGTTCGAAAAAGGGAATTTTGTCTATCAATTCGACCCAATAACTCTCTCGCTTCCCCTGGAATTGATTTCCGTATAATTCATTTTTAGTGGAAAACTATTCAACTAAAGAAACGTGCTCAATAAATTTCAAGTAAATGGGAAATTCAAAAAAAGGAATTTTCTATAACCTCCTTAACCCCCCAAACCCCACTCCTTTGGGGGTGGTTTTTGAAAAAAATCTTTGTTTGAGGAATTATTCCCTGAAAAAGGGAAAATACCTTCTAATTTTTAACAGTTTGGGGCGAAAGTTGAAAAAAGGAAATATTTTTTTATTACGCCCCTTAACCCCCCCGTGACCCTTGGGGTCAATTTTCCCCCAAAAACCCATTTTTTTAGCGGATTCTACCCTGAAAGGGGAATCGTCATCAAATTTCAAGACTGTGCGTCTAATAGCTTAAAAATGGAAATAATTATATATAACGCCCCTTAAGCCTTCGCAACGCCACTTAGGAAGCAATTTTCTCCAAACCCATCTTATAGCGGACTCTACTCAATGAATCGAATCTGCTTAATCAATTTCAAGATTTTACGTCCTATAGTTTAAAAAAAGGAGATAATTACCTATAACGTCCCATAATTCTCCGCAACTCCACTTGGGGGGTCGATTTTCACAAAACTCATTTTGTAGCGGATCTCTACTGTATGAAAAAGGAATCCGCTTACCAAATTTCAATACTGTACGTCAAATAATTTAAAAACGGAAATGATTATCTATAACGCCCCTTAGGTCCCCGCAACGCCACTTGAGATTCGATTTTCACAAAACTCATTTTTCAGCGGATCTCTACTGTATGAAAAAGGAATCCGCTTACCAAATTTCAATACTGTACGTCTAATACTTTAAAAATTGAAATAATTATGTAAAACGCCCCTTTGGCCCCCGCAACGCCACTTGGAAGTCGATTTTCTCAAAACCCATTTTGTAGCGGATTTCTACTCAAGGAAAGGAATCCTCTTACCAAATTTCAAGATTGTACATCTAATAGGTTTAAAATGGAAATAATTATGCATAACGCCCCTTAAGCGCCCTGAACGCCTCTTGAAAGTCGATTTTCGTATAAATCATTTTGTAGGGATCTCTACTTTATGAAAGGAATCTGCTTACCAAGTTTCAAGACTGTACATCTAATAGTTTAATAATGGAACTAATTATCTATAATGTCTCTTAAACCCCCGTAACGCCCCTTGGGTTCTATTTTTGCGAAATCCGTCCTTAGCTGATGTCCACTCCATGAAAGGAACCTGCCTACAAAATTTCAATTAAATTGAATAATTTTCATGAGTAAAAAATCAATTTCTCAATTTATTCATATGATTACACTTTTTACAAATATTTCTAATTAAATGTTATTTTGATATTTTTGAGGCATTTGTTCGGGAGCACCTGAACCCAACCTTTTTTTAAAAAATTTAAAAAACCTTCCCGGGGTATCCCAAAAAAATTTCCAAATTTTTTTCGGCGATTGGATGTATGGTTTTGAATCTATTAGTAGACGAAGAACACACATTCATATATATAAAAAGATGATATGGTAACAGAATTTTTTCGAACCAAATTAAATCCTCCCGAGGAAATTCTTGAAAATTTAATTAACTTATCACATTAATATACTCTTTACTAGTTAAACACTCAAGTTGTATTTAATAAGTAGTTACAATGTTAAGTATTATACTCTTCTCGTATTAATTCTATTTCTAGTAAGAAAGATATAAATATATGAAATTATTCTGAAAATTAAAGAAAAAGCACTGATAATTTTGTTTTTGAAGATACAAGCCACATTTAATATGAGAATATTTGAATATAATTTATTCAGAGCCTGTTTACTTAGTTCAAATTATCATAGATCTAAACGAAATGTTGAACGCAAACATTCTTAAAAGAAGCAAAGCCGTGGAATAGTTGTTAAATATTTTAGAACTTTATATATGCATGAATCTTGCAAATATTCAATATAAGTTCAATATTTACGTTTTATACTATCTGTAATTGATTCTGCTTGAAAATATCGGGCTTGTAAATGAAAATTTAATCATGTCTTGCAAAATGTTAAATGAATTTAAGTATGTATAAGTGTAGTTATAGAGTAGATATTTCAATATGGGAAAGTTATTTATTCTAGTATGGAAATAAAATGTTTAAAAATTAAAGTTTGTGCTTAACTTTCCATCATGAAAAGAAATTTTCAATCAGTACCGAGTGTTTCTTTAAAAATACAGAATATGACTTTTTACCGTATTTCAATTGAGTTTTTTTAAAGGAATTAATTAAACATCAAGATTTTCAAAAACTCTCAGTTGTTATCAGAAGTTTAAGAATGTTTTTCTTTTAAAGGAAGATTTTTTTAAAAAGCACGGATGTCGAAAAATTTGTAATTTTCATTGTTCCTTTTCAAGTTTTAAATAATTAAAATTTCAATTTTAGCGATATTTACTTTAGAAATTATTTCAAGAATAATTCTACAATATTCTAATAAAATAGTTCTAAGAAGATTGAAAAGTTGTTTTCAAGAAGGCATTTATATAATTTTTTTTTTTTTGAAATATAACCTGTGGCAATTACAAAGGTAATTAAAATTCTGAGAGAGAGAAAAATGTTAGAAAATCTAAAAATTATGGAGATGTCTCGTATTTTTTTTCTAAATTTACAATTTTTGAATATAAAACTGCTTACCAGTTTCGAATGATACATAAGAAGTTTTTTATAATGTGAATTTTTCAGAACAGCTGATATTTAAGGTAAATTTATATTCGACGTTTGAAAAAGCTGTAAATATTTACTTCTACTAAATATCGAGACTTTCAATAACTTGGAATTCTTTAGAGATTAAAGAAAATTCTCATTTTAAATAAATATGTTTAAAAAGAATATATAAAAAATAAAAAATTAAGACTTTAAGGTATCTGATTACGTTCGGGACGTAGCTTTGAAAAGGTGTATGAACGAATATATATATATATATATATATATTGATATTTAGTACCACCGGAATTAGAATAACCATATTTAAGAAAATTATTACAAGAAAAATTTTTTAAATACAATTTTTCCTCAAAAAATGAGTTGAGAATGACAAATTTTCAAAACGTCCTTTTATGGAAAATGCTTCTATAGTAATCGTTTGCTTATATATAGCTGTGACTTCTACACAGAGTTTGAACTAGGATTTTTGAAATTTATTTTTTAGAAGTGGATTTATGCATATTTTAATACATCATAATAGAGAATTTTATTAAAAAAAATATCGTTTATTACTTCAATCGATCGTAATTCTGAAAAAAATGGAATTTTTCAAAAACTTTAGTTCAGACTCTGCATAGAACTCTCAGGTTTATATAAGCAAAAGATTATTATCATAGAAGCATTTTGTAAAAAAAGGAGAATGTTTTAAAGCATGTCATTCTTTCTTCATTTCTTGCTCAAAAATTGCATTTAAATTATTTTTTCTTGTAATAATATTCTTAAAGCAATGTTATATGTTGATTCTAATTCAGGTGACGCTATACATAAAAAATGTATACATTTTTACGGATTTTCAAAATTATGGTTCTGAACGTAATTAGATACCATCAAGATTAAAATATACTCAAAAATAACTATGAGTAAATATTACATTTCTCAGAATAAATTTTAGAAACATTTTGCAGGAAAAAATAAATATATCAGCTTATTCTAAAATATAATGCAACAGGCTAGGTTATAATATATTGTATAAAAATAAAAATGTGAAAATTGAATTAATAGAAAATGAATAGATATTGCATAAAAATGTAACGTCTATTTTTTAACAATGCATGAAAAGGAAAAATTTATATTCCAATATACTTTGTGAAAAGACCAGTATTCTAAATACAATATCTTTTTAAGTATATTGAAATATGTAATAATAGAATTTCTTACAAGGGGAATTCTCTTCATAAGATTTTAAGGTTAATTTTTGAAAACAATAATATAATCATAAAAGAACTTGTGACAGTTTCAGCTTAAAAGCATGGGAGAGTTTTGAGTAGCTTTTAGTATTATACAGCGTATCATTGATCGATAAGAAATATAGGCTAAAGATAAAATTGTGATTTCATGTGCTATATTGAAATATATAACGGAAATAAAAGAAAACGCGAAACAAAAGAAAGTAATTGAATAATCTATCACAAATAAAATTGTCAATGTGTTTTTCAATAAGATGACTTAAATATGCTCTCTTGTAATTTAAAGATCTTAGACATACTTTAAAAAGTACAAATAAATAAATAAAAAAAAAGAGAGAGAGATTTCAGGTTAGCGTTATTACGATTTCCAGGAAGTAGAGTGTTTGCTAAACGTATTTCTGCTAAATTGATATCTTATTTTTATCTTAGCTAGCTATGTTGATAAGTTCTTTTCTAATAGTTAAAAATATTTTACATGGGAATGCTATTTTTCAGTTTCTTTTTAAAATAAAATTATTACCTCTCGTTGTAAAAGATAATATCTTTACTCACGTATGAAAGCCGAAGCTATGATTTCTAAGTAGGGTATTGAAATAATTTAAAAAGAATAATGAAGTTGTGACTTAAAGCAAATTATTACCTCATGATGAACATTTTGCTAAATGATTCTCTATTCAAAAATACATAGCCTCTCCTCTCTCTTTCTCTCTCTCTCTCTATATATATATATTTCTATCTCTCTCACTAAGCTTAGACTCATTCATTACATGCTTTGATATAATAAACTTCAGTTCAAAAGCATAACGTTGGGTGGAAATCCCTTCTAAAACGAAATAGTTGCCAATCAACTGATACAAATTACGTGCGCGAATGAAGAACATTGTTTGTGTCAACAAAGGAGCTACAACCCAAAATATTGCATCAGCATAAAACTTAGGGTCCTCACAACATATCCGTGCACTCCTCAACCGAATGTGAAAACGAATTGGTTTTAATAATCAGCTACAAACAATAGGCACTTTTATTTTGCTGTAAAATAGAAGTGTACGAGTTTGTGGGTTACAGAATGCCACATTAGACACTTGATGAAAAGCAGAAGGTTGTCTGATGTTGATGCAAGAGTCCGTGCGTGAGAGAAATCAGCAACTAGCCATTGATCGAGGATAACACACAATTACTGTTTTAGCTGGTATTGACGGAATCATGGTCACAGGAGTAGGAGTATTTTCTTAGTAGAACATTGTGAGGAGTATCTTCTTGGTTCCTTATCCTTTATCCTCCAATGGCAGCGTTTTTCGATGCCAATTACGCCAATAACGATATTGACCACATGCACATGTTTATGGGCATAACATTTCCTGATGATCATGTTTACTTCCAGCAGCCCAATTCACCCTTTCACTGTGCTAGAAGTATTTCAGATTGGTCAAAGAAGCCAAATTCAGAATTTCCTTCTAAGTCAGCCAAATTCAACTCAGTTAGACATCTTTAAAACGAGATTGAAAGGTCTGCAACAAGTTTCAAAAAACAACATTTAAATCCTAGGGGAATGAAGAACTACAGTTTCTTTAGCCGGGGTCAATATTCTCAGTTTAGATTCTCAGTCTCATTATTCTCAGTCAGTGTGGGATTGGAGAGAGAATCGCGTAACTTTTAATCGGCAGTTAAGAGATTAATTATAAACCGTACAAAAATTATCAATATAATTGTTAATTTTTGTTTATAATTTTATATATGACACGCCTATGTGGGTCACTGGTAATTATTAATGGTGTTCTTAACGTAGTATTGTTAAATTAATTATAAAATACACATTTTGCAGTACTGATACATTTATAAGTATATTACATCAGTGTAAATGTGTATTTTATATTTTATTATGTCAGAATGCATTTTGTTTGCTTAGTTTCTGTAAATTAATATTTTTTTAAATAATCTTTTGTGCTCGCGCCCCCCTCGAAGAGTTATCACCCCCTAGGGGTGTGTGCTCCACATTTGAGAAACGCTGAATAACAGCGAAATCTATATCATAGAAGAGTGTGTAACCTGCTCAGATGTGTAGCTAATCTGACTGTAATAATAATTGGACGAAAAAATGGGGTTTACTGTACTTTGCATCTAATTCAGACACAAAACCCTCATACAGAGAAAAAGAGAAGAGAAGAGAGTTGAGATCATAGTGTGAAATTTAGACCACTTAACTATAAGTCTAAATTATAAGATTCCTTACCGAGAGTACTCGTGTAGGTCTAATATGTCAATAGTTTAAGCTCACCTTAGACTTTTATAACAATCTTTTTGAACCTTGAATAAAGGCAAATCAAATAAGAGAGGACATCGAAGTGTTATTCAAAAGGCTTCTATTGTTTAAGATGAAAAGCTTTAAATATTTCTTTAAATCTCAAATCTCTTTCAGTAAATTTTCATTCACAGACTTAGTGGGCGAACTGCGTACTGTGAGGAAGAATTCTGGATTCAATGTTTCAAAGTGTAACGATGTGAGTTTTCAGAAAAAGAATGTGTTTAATTATTCAGGTTTTACTTTAGAGAAAACGTCGTTCCATTCAAGCCGGAGGGATTCAACCCACACTACTTATTCTTTTCTCCGGATTCTGAAGTGATTGATAATGAAAATTTTCCCGCCAAAACTGCTTTCCCGGAGGTTTTCCGAATCACCAGTTTTATTGCGAGTCACTTTCTATTTGCGTTCTAAAATTACTTTGCATTCACTTGATTGGTTATTCCTGGCCACGATGAAGACATAAAAGCAGCATTGTTGAACTAACAGTTTGCCCTTTCAAGGGAAAGGACAAAATAAAACAGGAAATAAAAATTTATATTTGGGCAAATCTGGACAATTTTATCCTTTGGAAGACACTCCTTTTCTTCTAATGTCTTCTTTCGTATACATAAACTGCAAAAAGACGTACTGATAGGTCGTTTGGAGAAACACTCAAATTTAAAATTAGTCAGTCGATATCTCTTTATATAATGGATTGAATGAGTGAGTGAATATTAACGTCGCACTGTTTAGCTACACGAGGGCTTTTGGCGATGGACCTCGTAATTTTGAACCATGGTCAAATGACAACACCTGAGCTGGCACTCCATATTCTAACTACCACACCGTACCAATGGGAGGACGTTTAAGCTCTCGACAGGTTTAACGTGCATCGCTTCCCTACACTGCAGGTCTTCAGTGATTCTGGGTTCTAAATCGGGACAAGGCAAGCCACGATCCTATACCTTGGTCACTAGGCTACCGTGGCCGCTTTATAATGGATGAATCGAGTATTAACATCACACTTTAAAGTAATATGCAGGTATTTGGTGATGGAATTCTTATTTTTCATCGACGAGAGGCGATAATGGCAACTTTGCTAGCATCTCATTCTCGAAACTTCACAGCGTGTTATCTTGCAGAATTAGAATCTGGAAAGATTTATGCACATGAACCTCTCTACATAGAAAGTCTTTAGTGTTATCAGGACTCGAACCAACGAATCAACAGAAATAAAGCCAATCGCCAAGTCTCGTGATTTCCCTACCATGATCACTTGATTATTGAGATTACCATATTTATATAGTAACTAAAGCAGTAGAAGCTTTGACGACTAATAGATAGATAAATAAATTAATTAAACAATTTTTTTTGAAAATAATATTGGTATCTGTCACTTGCGAAAAATTATTTTTTAAAAATGAGAGTAAATAAGTATTTTTGAGGTTTTCGCATTTATTTAGTAAATTATTTAAGGTGCCTCAGGGTCCGTGGGACAGATTTTAAGGGGAGATATGGGACATTACAAAGATTCAGGTTTGCTTAGCAACCCATGAACGGAAACATTTTCGTTCGGCGCTGGATGGTGTTGTTCACAAAAGCATTTTAAGAAGCAGATCTGCATTACTGCAGTCATTCGAGCCGCTATTTGAGGAATATGAAACGTTTACGAACATCAAGCTGGCAGATATACACCTGATAACTAACTGGCAGAAGGAAATAGCTCGAGCAGCAGAAAGATTGTATAGTGAAAGGTACCAACAAAGAGATACACCGGACTGCTGGGTGTTTGCTAATTTGCATCACAATTTACGGGGATATGGAACGGGATTATGTAATACGAATAGTGAGTGAAAGCCACCTATGCCAATGGGACACGGTATTCAACAAATTTTGTTCCATGCATGGGATAAAATATGTTGGACACGTTCGAAAATCCAAGTAAAATGTTTAGAGTTCGAGTCACTCTTGGTCCATCCTCACTATGCTTGGTACCTGGTACTGACCCATATTCACACAATTTGGGATGCAAATTAGTAAGCAATTCGGCTGTCCGGTTCATCTCTCTGTGGGTACCTTTCGCGATACAATCTTTTTGCTGGTCGTACATTTCCTTCTGCAAGTCCATGAATCAGGTGTATATCTGCCAGCTTGATGTTCGTAAGACGTTCCATGTTCCTCAAATGACGGATCAAATGACTGCGGTAATGCAGGTCAAATTCCTAAAATGCTTTTGTCAACAACGCCACCTACCGTCGAGCGAAGACGTTTTCAACCATGGGTTGCAATGCAAATTTGAATCCTTGTGATGTCCTCAATAATCCTGTATATGAGTAAAATTGTAAAGAAAAGTATTTTTTTCTCTTGAGTGTGTGACTTTGTATTCACACGCGTTTGATGTGCCAAAATGAAATATAAATTTAGTTTTAAGAATTAATATACATTGTACAGCATTGGAATATTTTAAAACTATAGGAAGCCCATCTCATACAAACCTAAAACATGTCTCCAATTTATAAGTTTGTATTGCATGAAGAATTTCCAGATTTTGTGTTTTTTATATAAAATAGCCGTGTATAAGTAAAGGTGTGTGATATCACAGCATCTTAATAAATAGCTTTAGAGAATTTCTCTCTTTCTCTCTCTCGCATTCGCACGCACATTCACACACAGTTATAGTACATTGCAAAATGAATGAATTTTTTGGATTGCTGATTAAAAATCTTACTATGCAGGAAATGTACTTAAAAAACATCTATATTTGGCTTCGAAATGATTTATTGTATAGTAAAGGCTGAAAAACAGGAAATATAGTACCGAAACTAAAACTAACAAATACACTGAGCAAAAAAGGAAGCATTGATCTTTGGATCTTTACGATCAAAGCCAACAAATGTCCGAAATCACATTAAAAATCCAAAAAGAATAGTTCAATAGGTTATTACAAAATATGATAAATCATTAAAATCAGGATTAAAAGGGTCTACTGTATATGGTTATCACATCCTTACTAATATTATAAACGTGAAAGTTTGTATGGATGTTTGTTACTCTTTCACGGAAAAACAACTGAATGGATTTTAATGAAACTTTACAATAATATAGCTTATACATCAGAATAACACATATGCTATAATTTATAAGGATATTTGTAAAGTTTCCTAAATATAACTGATAATTGTCCAGAAAGTAATGGAAAAATCTGCCATCTGCAAAAAAGCCCACGACAGCATCTATTATCTTTTTTGTGTGAAGCAAAACTTTCCCCTTTTGTTTTATCTAGGCTATCCCTCAGTGCGCACTCGATTTTAATTTATTCGTGTGATCAGTGTAATCACTATTTTTTTACTTCATAATAACACTATATTTCGAAGGAGAGGTGGTGGCAAGATTTTAACATAAAATAAATACAACAGAAAGTAATATTAACGTAATACACTTCCAGATATAAATTATTTATACTATTTTAAGTGTTCATTACACACAATTTGTAACAATGTGTTACTTATGGAAAGCAGAGATCAGCTTTGGAAGGTGTTATTCAATAATCGATAGACAGGAGAGTTAGGGGGAATCATAAGCAAATAAAAATCCCTTTTATCAGCTATTAGATCTATAGGCTTAAAATTTAACAAATATGTTTTTTTTATGTTCAACTGAGATATGCAAGAAGCGTTTTTTTTGTTTAATTTGCAATTCACTTAAAGTTAACTCATTAAAAACTTCTTTTTCCTGCAATCTGTATTGTTTAATTTATTAATCTAACCGTGCGAAGAACGGATATATCAGCTAATAATATATATAATTGGCTTAAGTAAGTAATTCTGTAATTTAAGTTAAGTAATAATTGATTAGTTAAGTTAATTAAGTAATGCTGCATTTTAGCTGAAAACTATTTAAGACGCACCTCGTAATTTTGAGTTAATTTCAAAAAAAAAAAAAAATTTTTTAGCTATATTTACTTTTTCGAAATTTTCCATTCAGAGAAACCACAAGATTTTGATGCTTGAATTGAGCTACATTTTATTTATTAGCATTTTTGTAAATTGAACACCAACTCACCATCGGCCAATTGCAAAATTTTGACCATTCGTCATGGTGGCGTCATTTCAGTTGAATTAAAAGATTTTGTGTGTGTGTGTGAAACCTTACAAAATTGCAAACTATTGATTAAATCCAGACGTCTAACTATATGGCGAAATGAAATATTCTATTTCTGTAGTATTTCGAGACTAAAAAGAGCATGCAATACATAAATATTTCTAGTTATCAGTTAATTTGAGAAGCAAGTTTCTTTAGAGGCTTCAATGTTTCTTTTCGAGTTTGTGTGGTCGCTGTCTTTACTTGCTCTCTTTTCAAAAATATAACAGAGAAAAAAGAAAAGGAAAACATTATGGATTTTCACTTTATTTAGTCTCTTGGACTTCGTGGATTTTTTTGTTTTGCTTTTGTATTCCTTTTACAGGCGGTACTCCTTGGTAATTTACTGCTTATCCAAGAATTTTCCAGTATGATTAATAAAAAAGACTGGCTCTGTTTTTCTAAGTATGTACAGATTTATTTTACTTTTGAAATTATTTTCCAGTACCCAGTGAGGTGCCGTTTTTGCATACGGCACTTATCTTTTATTTTACTTCATGTGCTTCTCATCTCTAAAGACTTTTTCTTGGGTGTCTCAAGTGAGGTACTTTTTGTATTTGTTATTTCATTGTGTGTATCAATAAATTGCCTTCTCAGAGTGTCAGTTTGAAGCTCGAAACCCTTTGGGTGTGCTCGGTTCTTCCAAGTAAGTGAATAAGAAGCTTTCATCAAGAATGGGAAGTAGCCATCTATAATATGAATTTGATGCAAACAATTGGTTAGTTTTAATATTTATGAAGTCTTAACAAACTTTGGCATGGTGAGAAAATTTGGAGTGTGGTGTAGTGTCGTGAGCTCCTAAAAGTACTTCATTACTTAGTAGCGAGAGGGAACATACAGCTATTTGCCAAAAGACATTTTATTTATAAATTAATTTTAAAAAAATTAATTCATTATTTGTGTGCTTATTTTCAGAGCACTACACCAGAGAAAAGTTAAAATTCAGTTTAATTAGTGAGGTCTTGAAGTGATCGTCTCTCGGGTGCGGCTGTTCCCGTAACTTTTCGCTGATCTCGCCTCCAATCAAACGATTCGAGCAGCTGATATACAGACTCCATCACTCCTTTTCCTCCTCGTAATTTCTTTGTCTTTGGGGTGTGGTTGACCGCTCAACGTCTATAGCGTGTGTTCGAAGAAAAAAAGCTGATGCGGAAGATCCTCGCCACCTTTCGAGTTGACCCTTTAAACCCCTGGGTGGGCCTCGTTCATACCCCAGTAATCTCTGATTAGTGAGCGTAGCATATCTGAATACGACCATCCTCGTTTTCGTCTCAACTCCATTTGTTTTTTGAGACAATAGATCGCGTTATTGAGATCAACTCCGTTGCCGTATCTCGTATACCATATAGAGGGTCTATCAATAGAAGTATTCCCTTGACACAGATACCATTCAGGGAATCTCCTAACACAACAGGCTGAAATTTTTTTCAGATAATTATCTGTCCACATGTGCGAGGGAATAAAATATAAACTGTTCAGCAGGAGTGCTCCTTCCATAAATCATTGCGGCTGAAAGTCTGGGTGTCGGAGAAGGAAAAGAAGGTGTGGTATCAATAAAGCGGCTTCCAGAAGTGGCTCAACATCTGTTTTGCCCCCAGGCGTGAGGGAAGAATACACTGTCTCTTCAAGAAGATTACAATGTCCCATCTGGGCATTCTGCTCCCCCTCAGCCGCACATCAAACTTGACAAGTATTGTCGCGAAGTGTTCGTCTAATGAGCCGGCGCTTTAGTGGGGTTGCACATTAGGTATCATTTTTTCCATTGCTAATGGTTCTAGTGTAGTTTCAAGTGTGACTTTATTAATTAATCAATAGGTCTTAAGAAGGTATCGCATGATAATTGGAAAGTCATACAATGTATACAAGAATGATTTTAAACATACCACGAAATGTTATGTTTAATGAAGATCATAGTCACAGATATATGCCAATATTAAATACAATTTTTATAGAAATCGAGCTATTCAGTACAGTTAATAAAGAAGCATGTTTAAGGCTCTTAGATCATGACTTAAAATTATTAGGTCCATTTTCATCCGGTCATTAAGCTCCATTAGTGCAATGGTGAACAAAGCCAAATAGCTCTGTGATTTTGTATTAGTTGGATAAGTATATTTTATGAAAAGTATTCCTTCAAGGCACTCATTAAAAGTCAAACAGGGCCGCTACTTCAGTCTCTGCAAAAATCTTTCCGAATGACACGCATTTTCAAATCACTATTTCATTAACGAGGGAGGCATTTTTTCCCAAAAACGTTGATACGAATGCAGAAATCCAATACTCAGCAGCGTTCATTAAATTCCGATGAGTATGAAATTGGAAACTCTTTTTGTTGTTGCATTTTGAATTTCAAAGTATCAAAACTCACATTTTGCAGATGAAATAAGTTTATTTTTATGATACTTTCATTTACAGGGAAGTGAGTATCTTAGGTATCGTTATCTTATTCAGATATACCCCCACACACACAAAAAGATTTTTATATTTTTTTACTGAAATATTTCGAAACAATAATGTTTATTACATGGTTCTATAAAACAGAAAAAAATTTAAAGTAAGGAATTATGTTCGATAATATTAAATATATATATATATATATATATCTTTGAATCACATTTTTCTTAAAACATTAACAATTCAAATGTAAATTATGATCAACGAAAATAGAAAGTATATGACTGAATAAAATTTACTAAAGATTTAACACTGAATGCGTGTTTTGATATACAAGCAAATGCTAACTTAAAAATTAGTTTTCTATTTATAGAATTGAATTAGTTGCCTTTTCTACCTTTTTCTTTTCTAATAACGCTATATATATATATATTTTATTACAAAACATTATTATTTCTACTCAGCAGGGTTCTTAAGTTTCCAGATTTTTCTCTATTAAACTCTTTTCTTATTTTTAAAAAAGTAAACAAACACTTATGATTACTTGCAAATGAAATAAAGAGGTATTGTAGTCAGTTTTCTTGATATTTTAAAGGGGTTTCTTTCTGCACCAATCGGTGATCACATGTTGATGTCTGCAGTTTTTTTTGTCCGATGAAAAATGGAAGTTACTGTAAGTTTGTGTGAGCAGCCTGCATGTGAATACTTCCTCTCAGTTGCAATAATTTAGTTCATTAGCGTTTTTTTGCTTACAAATGAAAATTGCAATATTTTAATGAATAAAAACTACCCAAAAAATTAGCAAACAAATATTTATATTTCTTAAGAAAATATAGTGATACCCTTAACATACGAATGTTTGTTATTATTATTCGAATTCTTTTTTGTTGAAGATTTATTGCATCTATAGGAGTAGATTATACCGAGTATTTGCTTGTCTGAGTAGTTTATAGTATGTGAATACGAATACTTTTAAAACAAGTCAACAGGCATAGTTTTTTGAAATTCCACAGTGCTGCAGTTTTTGCCTTAAAACAAATAATTAATGTTGACAATTAGGACAATTAATTTTCAGAACCATTCTATTTATATTGTTTCTTAAAAGTTTCATAAATGAGTTCCACTTTCTTGGAAAATGTTTCACTTTTTTGGAAGTTTAACAACAGAATCTATTTAATGCCATTCTACTATTGTTTCTCTGTTTTCGAATTCCTTTAGAAACTCTCTCTATTTCGTATTATATTATACAAATTTCATTAATGTATTAGTTTATTTTACAGAATGTACGTAGGCTTATTTATTCCAATGTGATACATATGATTAAATATATAAATACCTTTTGCATTTTAAATTGTCTTAATTGTAAACCTTAGTTGAATCATTGCAAAAAAAAATTATTTTACTGAGTAGTATTTATAATTTTTTAAAAACTTTTGAAGTTATACTTCTTTTGGAACGTTAGAAAAATAGGATGAGGGTAAATTTTTACAATGCGCGCGCACCCCGTCACGAATGCTAAAATCCTTTGTCAAGAAATATACAGAACGGGACAAATCATTTCCGCCTTCGAAATTCTCAGAAAAATAGTTCTCGTCACTTCCCTGAAGAAGAGGATATCAGGGTTTGAACCGGGGACTTCCCAATCTGCAGTCGAATGCTCTGCCACTGAGCTATACACCGCGTCAGCGAACCTTTGCTTTGTGTTCTCTAGGAACGGATACGAAAATACTTAGGTTAGAAATATGCAGAATGGGATAGATCACTCCCGCCTTCGAATTCTCAAAAAAAAATATTTCTCTTCACTTCCCTGAAGAAGGGAGCATCCGGGTTTGAACCAGAGACCTCTCAATCTGCAGTCGCATGCTCTACTACTGAACTATACCCCCGCGTCAGCGAATCTTTGCTTTGCGTTCCGTAGGAACGGATACGAAAATGCTTTTTCTAGAAATATGCAGAACGGGACAGACCATTTCCGCCTTCGACCAATATTATTAGTCCTATTGTTCCTGAGCGGGGGTGTTTAAATTTATTTAAATCGTAATTATCTCAGGTTTGGCTGGTCCGATTGACTAAAGGTTAATATCGTCCAACTCTGCTCGTGACCTCTTTTCGTCCTTGGCCCAGCTTGCCCTGCTAAAGATTTTTAGAAAGATTTTAATCTTGTTACGCCAAAGAAGTATAACCTCTTACGTGCGTACATAAGTACACACGCACTTTTTTTTATTTTATTGTTGATGGTATTATATGTTTCGTATGAAACATACTTAAGCAGCATTTAAAAAGCTTTGCTAATAATTTCGTTTACCATTTCTAAAAACCGTTTTAAAATAAATTATCCTTTTCAAAATTTGAGATGAAATTATATTTTTACAATACTTTAAAAATATATGTTAAATAATTTTACCAAAAAGAAACAGAAAATACATTTTATTTATATTATTTGCATAAAAATGTTTTCATTAGAAAATGTAAATTTAGAAAACTTATCAGTAAATTGTCGGGTTTACTTTCTTATGATCTGTATTTATAATCCTGAATCATAAAATTGTTTACATCACGATTCTGAAGCAAAATAGAGTTTTGATGATAGAAATATTTGAGCATGAACAATTTGTTTTAATAAAGGAAAAATACTGATCATGTACTGTTATTGTACTAAATTTAAAATAGAGCGTTCGTGTCTTTACCATGTTATCGCCCAGTAAAATATTTATACGTTGCGTGACATATCCGAAAAAACAAAATACAGCTCTTTTCCTTCTCTTCCAGACTGATACGAATTTGTTTTAGGGTCGAAGAAATTTCTTTTTCCAAAGGACATCGTAATCTTTCATCATTAAATCGCTTTTGCAGAGCATTTCATAGCTAACGCACGTAAATGTGTCAAAGATTCTTTGTCTTCATCACTTTCTTCTATCTGAATGTAAAACTAATTAATATTTTTATATCTTAAAATAAATCTATAAACAGATTTTAAGTACACTTTTTGCAGCCATTGATTAATGTGTTTTGAAATAAATTGCTGTAAATAGGAAAAGCTCCACAACGAATCTTTGGAATATCGATTTAATGCAAAGTAGAACAAAAACAGGTGTAAGAAACAAAAACGCAAAGGAAAAGATAGCTCTTCAAAATACTAAAAACCTTTATTTTTTCTCTGAAATTCCTCTGCATTGTTTTTTAAAAGACATGTTTTCATTTTTCTTATGATTTCATATTTGATATTTTATTTTTCGAAACGACAAAATTCGCAATAGCTTGAACTAGTTCTGTTGATGATCTTTTCTTTATTTCAGGAAACTCCATTGCTTCGAATGGTTTCTCATTTAAATAGATGGTTTCTGATGTACCGGAAGAAACTTGTGGTTGCGTTTACAACGTTCCAGTTCATTCAACAAGAGTACATTTTTCTTTTTTTACGACAGATATAAGAAAACCAAAAGAAAGTTTGGGAAATCGGGCCATTTTCGGAGACTATCTACAATGTTGTCGAAAGATAAAAGAAGATTTTAGCATTTGAAGGAGTTTGAATTATATTTGGAACAAGATTCAATGTAATATTTAAATATAGTAATTCATGTAATTATTTTGCATAATTATATTTTCATTGAGCTTTAAAATAAATTATACATTGTTTTCTTCTAGAATGGGGAATACGTGGTTTCTTATTTCAAAAAAGGGTAAAACTTTATCTCTGGAAATTAATTTTCAAAGAGGAAAAATATTTTGGGATTTGAAAGGTTTAATTAAAGTTTCTGTAATTGTTTTACCAATGAATACTTTAACTTTTCTAAAGAATATTTGGGGAAAGAAAGCTCATCTAATTGAATGAATAATTATAATTGAGAAATATCATAACTGATTTCAATTCTAAAAAAAAAGATATTTATTGAAATTTTTCAAAGAAAATTCTTTGAAGTTCATGTTGGAACAAAACACAAAAAAGCAATCTAAAATTATTTTAAAATTAGATCAAAAATAAAGGCCAATACTGTTATTTTCTTATAAATCTGTAATTTAAAAGAATACTATTTGTTATACTGAGAATTCTCACATGACGATTAATTTTACATACATCATTAATTCTCTTTCTTTAACTTTTTTTTATATAAATTTTCGTTTTTAAATCGTTATTACTTAATTGAACGTAATAAATATCAAATAAGCCAGAAATCGTTATTTAAATTGATTTCTTAAATGTGTCAATCCATAGAACTGTCTACATAATACTGTGACAGTTGAATAACCGGATTAGTCTTAAAAATTAGCTTTATTTAAAAACAATGTACAAATATCTTTTAACCCCTTCAACGTACTCCCCTTCCCTATCAATACATATCTGCATACGAGTTTTCCACCTTTCAAAGCAGTGCTGCAGCTCTTTAGACGTCCCCATCTTCAGAAGTATGCCGTTTTTATCTTCGGATCTCCAACTAACTGAAAATGTAATCCCATCAATGCATTTTTCGCTTTAAGAAGCAAGTAGAAGTTGTATGGTGCGAGATCTGGTGAGTATGGTGGATGTTCAAGCAGAGTAATGCGTTTGTCCACCAAGAACTGTTTTACAGAGAGCATAATGTGCCGAGGCGTTGTCTTGGTGCAAAATCCACATGTTGTTGAATCTAGAGATCTTGCCTTTTCTTCCTCACTCTTTCCTAAACTTTCTCAGGACCTCAATGTAGTGCTGCTGTTTTACCGTTTGGCCTAGAGGTATTCATTCAATCATGATGATGATTTCAACATCCAATAAAAACGATGAGCATGACCAGTTTTGATGTCACAGATCGACAAGAGCGCTCATCATCTTCAGCAACCTCTCGATCTTCCGAAAATCATTTGTGCCATTCAAAAAATTGATCATGTGACGTGCAATTATCTCCAAACACTCCTTTAACAATATAAAATTTTTCGATCGGAAATTGTTTTTAATTTTAAGAGGAATTTCAAATTTATGCGCAGCTCGATTTTTACGTTTTCCATGATCACGGCACTTCGACACAACAACGACTTTCTCAAACAAGATAAATAATAAACTGAACTAGATAGAGGGATGGAATAACGCCCCACCAGCACCAGACAGTTCAAGGTCAACTTTATTCGATTTCCACTCCTTTACACTAAGCCTAACGGCTAAGGCATGCGTAGTCCACGAATTAATTGTCACACCTTGTATATCTTAAATGCAATTATAACTTGCCTTTGATCTATATTAAAATATGACTCAAGTTTGTAAAAATTTAAAAGAGAAGTGTTTAACAAACACTGTTTCTGAGATATTGCTATGTTTTGTACATCCTCTTTATAGCTAAATGCAAAATGGATTTTAAACTTAAATGGACTTTAAAAGGAAAAACATGTGTCTGTAAAATGTCTATGTCTTAAAACATATTTTGAAGAATTCATGATCATATTGACGTAGTACATAAATACTCAGACTGTTTTCTAATCCACAAAAGTAAATGTTTCTATGTTGTTATCCAACAGTCCATTCAATTGTACCAAATTTAATGAATATTTGCTCATATTGTTCCATTACAGTATTACATTTCCGTAACCTTGAATGAGATGAAACTCGAATTGATACGTAGGATTACCCTCGAATTCAAGGTATCTCTGAAAAGTCAATGATGTCTTGAGTTTGCGTGATCAAATATTTGGTAAGACGAATTAATAAATTGAATTATATTAAATGAAGTCTCCTTTAAATAGCAGACACGAAAGGAAGTATTATATAATATTAACATGAAGTATTATTATTATACTGTGTGCGTGTTGTATTGTGTGTGTGTTATACTGTATAGGTAAATTAATCATTAAGAATGGATTTTTAATTTTTCTGCTTAGTTAAATAAAAGTAATGTATAAAAATATTTTATTTATTTTACAATTAAAAGATTAAGTTTATTTTAAGAATATAAGAGAGTTTTTAAAATTCATACTGATTGTAATGGAATTAATGTACAGTAAAAAATGAATACATTCATTTTTATCTAGAAAAGATTCTCTACAGTAATATGCAGTAGCTAACGTATAACGTCATTAAGTATAATATGCACAACTAACGCATCACGTCATTAAAGATAATTTGCAATAGGCATGGTTATATCGATTGACTTCATTACTTACGGATATTTTTTGAAACAAGGCTGAAATTTCATCTGATACTTTAAATGTCAAACTTTCAAACCCATAATAAGAACACTTTAGAATTACATAACATTCCCCTTCAACCCACTTGAAAGTATTCAGCATAGTGAAAACTGAATTCTAAGACAGTATTCAATACATGGTCATTCTAAATAAAATTAATTAAAAGGTAATTAAAATAATTGTGTTTAAAATAATTTTTTAAAAATTCCGAGAAGTCACTGTACAAAAGTTTGGAGAGTAAAGCGTTTGTCCGTCACTTGACATTGTTGAGAATTTGGAGGTCCATCACCTATAGCATTATAGATACTTCACAGTGTAACATAAATTCAAATAAAATAAAATCCCGTTGTTTAAGTTATTACTGTTAAGCTAAATTGGAATTTAAGTTATTCACCTTTGATGAAGAAGTGAATCCTTTGAAGAAAATATATTTTTCTCCACGCGATTGAAATCAGACTGTTAGCCATCTAGAATTTCACAAGAGAATTTAATTGTAAATGTGGGTCACTAGTAAGAAATGTTTACAGTAATATAAATTTTACGATGTTGAGAACTCCACTGCCTGAAATTTTTTAAAACTTTTTCATGGAAAGTGTAGAGATTTCCAGTAAACTTTGCCTGTTTTTGACTTGGTCTTCTTGGTCTAACCTTTTCTTTCTTTTTCGAAAAAAGGGCAAATATTTAAAAACAGTTGTAATAAATGAGTAAACAAAAAAAGTTATTTTAATAGTAAATACAAACAAAAGAATATATTTTGTAGTGAGATCGAACGATGGAAAGAAAATACAGATATCTTGAAACTGTCAGATTTTAAAGACTCCTTTGTAGTGTCTAAATAAAATATTAAAACATACTTTAAATCAAACAATTTCGAGAAACATTGGAAAATTTTTTAAAAAAAGTTTTGGTTTTAAAAATTCATTTTTGGTCTGCAGTTTTCAATCTGTAAATTGGTATCTGTTCTTTCTAAAACAATTAATAACTTATATTAAAGTGGATATTTGTTATAAATAAAACTAGACTACAAAATGTAATTGTTAAGTGTTTTGTTAATTTCTGACCAAATTCATGATTTTAAAGAAGTTAGATATCTCAAAGGGTTGTTATATAAGTATTTTTATTGTCCTTCTAAAAATAAAGTTTTTAAAATGATCCCAAAGTAAAAAATTAATAGCCTTACTTTTTTGTCAGGAATTTGCCATTAATTTCACTCAAAGTAATTTATATTGATATCTTTTTATTATTTTGTTATGCTTTAAATTTTAAAATTAAATATCTTTGGTCCTGATGAGCCTCATTCTAGAAATTTGTAAGATTTTGAAATAAATTTATTTTGAAAATTTTATCTTAATCTATAAACGTGTCAGTGATATGAACAAAATTATAATATTCCTAGTTAAAAAAAATGCTTAATAATGTATTAAACATTTTCATAGCATCATTTAAGTTAAAACATTTATTTCATAAGTCTAAGCAAAATTTATGAGTTACTGTTAGTAAGAAAATTAATTAAGAAGTAAATTGAACTACGATTTTATTCAATTTGAGGGAAATATGTCTAACGAAAAGAACGTATTTTTTAATGCATTCAGCAAAGTTCTAGAAATTAACGAGATTAAAAATGGGATTTGAAAGTGAAAATGTAATTACAGAAGAAAAAAACAATGTAATCAAAGTTAATTGGGTTTTAAGGTAAAACGATTATTTTTCTGTTTTTTCTTGAAATTTTTTTTTCTCTCTTTGACTTATTGTTGTAATCAAACTTTTTTTTACGAAACTTTCAATATCACTCATATGGTAAACAATGATATAAATGATGCTATATCACGGGAAAAAAAAAGCACGTAAATGAACACAAAAAACATAATTACAATTATTTTTATATTCCTACAATGCTAATTCATCAAAGATAACTTGCTATTTGTTAATCAAAACATAATTTAGTCTGTAGAGTTTTTTTTATTTTAAAATGTTTTATTCTCTTTTAAGTTCTTTAACGCTTAGCAGCAAAACGATCGTTCAACAAATTAATGTCTTTTGAAATTAAAAAAAACTATTCAACAGAGCTTATAATTTTTTTTGGAAATAACAGCATGGAAAAATTAGAATTTTAAGTGTCCTTGTAAAAGGAAGAATTCTAAATTTTAAAATTTATTTGAAAAAATAAACTAATATTTTTTTTTGCTAATTCTCGATTCAATGCAAACTTTTGGCAATCGATTTTTAAGTTAAATTTTTTTTCTTTCATTGTGGATTAAATATAAATTATGTATGATTTATGCATTAATATAATTTTTGTATGATTTGTGTGTTAATATAATTTTGTATGATTTGTGTGTTAATATAATTTTGTATGATTTGTGTTAATATAATTTTATATGTTTTGTGTACACATCAACTTTTTATTATCCTAACATGTTATCATGGATTTGTTTGGTTTATATATAATCATAGTATTTATACGTCTTATATTTGATTAAGCACTTATTTATGATCTATGTTGAGATAGTATTCTTGTAAATGATTGATATTTAATAATTATGATTATATTGATTTTGTATAAATGTGGCTTATCTATACTTAAAAGGAATCTGGAAAAATGGATTCAGAAATCTATTATATATATATCTAGAATCATGGACGAGAGAGAAGGGAGATTTTACTTATTTATTTCTTTCATGTTGAAGCGATTTATTTCAAGTTATTGAATGGAACATTTTGTTGCAGATAATCCTTTTTTATTCTTCGTTAATGCATTTACACGATTAATACAACAAACACTCACACATTACTATAGCAATTAACACAGTCACATAGCAGTCACAAAAAGTGTTGTAACTCAAGAAAACTATTATTTTTCGATTTCAATATTCTTATATTTTTCTACGACATGCAGGATAACTAATTATTTGAGCAAACGCTCCGTAAAGATAAAATATCATACAGTTCTTTTCTTAAAGTAAAACGTAACTACATTTAGAATATTCTAAAAACTTATTTAACGAAAGTTCTATTGCCAGATTCAAAGTGAATAAACAAACGCGATTCAAGTATTAAATAATATCAAACAGGAAATGTTGAACTTCTCAGGAGTGGCAACAATTAGCACCAGCAACGTTTCATAGGACGAAGACAAAGACAAAGTGATAGAGTTTTCAGAGTTCTGGCTATTTATATGAAGTGGAAATAGAGGAAATCTTGTAATTCTCGTAATTTCCCTGGATCGAAGCTGTTATTAGTGGAAAGATATCATTCGATAGATTTTGATGTAATATTACTTTTAGAAATGCAAGCTGTTAACTTTCTAGAGAAACGATTAAGATTAAATCCTCTCAGTCGGATAAGAAAAAATTATTTACGCGCGAGTCCTGTAGGAGAGGACTATTAAAAATTAAAAAGTTATTCAAGAGGAAGTTAAAGAGAATTATAACACTTATATTTTAACTAAAGCCTTAAAATTTCAAAAAATAACCATGTTTGTTTTTTACTTTATTTCTAAATAATGTAAAATAATTATTATAAAAAGAAATGAAGAGAGGACGAATGAACTTATTTGTGTGTGTGTGTACAGGACTTGTAGATCTCAACCTATTCAATCTCATATATCATAATAGCACGTAGGTTCTTTTTAATGTAAATAAAAAGACCTCATTTGTTTTCGTTTAGGTGAAACGAACTTCATTTGTGTTTTACTAAAATGGAAGTATTTGAACTGAAACTTAATTATAAAAGTTTCTTCAATTTAATATCAATAGAGTTCAGAGCCACGAGCCATTGGACTTGGTAGCGTAATGTTTCTTAAGAACAAACTAAAATATATTCTCCAGATATTGCGAACATTTGAAGAGAAAATGAAAAACTCCACAGACATACATTAAACAGATTGAATATTATATTTTTGGAAAAAAGAAAATGGATATTACATTGAATATTGCATAAGTTTTTGAACTGTGTTAAATATTTCCCTGGATATTATGTATTTTCGAAAAAAAGGTTGTTTGTATAGCACTTAAGTTTTATTTTTTATTTTTTTAATATTCCAAAATCCATTTTTGTTCAATATATTCTATAATGTAATTATTTTATAATACTCGTAATTTTCGAAATATTTATCATTTTATAACAATGTTATCTTAGTTCTTCAAATAAATCACACGAATTTAATTGTCATTTTTTCTTTCATTCATAAAATCACCAAAAACACCCTCAAAACAGGAAAAGAATTATTAATTTGTTTTATTTGATTTCTTAATTTAAGAACCACTCCAGACAAGCGCAAGTTCATCTTATAAATCAATCGAAATGCAAGGGCTTTTATGAAAAACCAAAATTTTCTTGTAATATTTCATTAAAACATTACCATTTTGACGTTAATATATCCGAAACTTGGGCAATTGGGGAAAATAATTTCCGAAATATTGAAAAACTTTGACAACTAAGTTTCTTTACTAGGAAATGTAAACGACGAAAATTTTCTTACACGTAAACAAATAAGGTATCTTTTGCGGGAAGCTTTTAAATTATTCTTTTCAATCTTGTTCAGTTTTCTGATATAAAGTTGTTATAAATCCACGAAAAATGTTTAATAAAGAATATCCAAATTTTTTTTCTTAGAACTGATCCTAGTGAATACCTATTTCACGTCATATCGGAAAAATTATTGTTGGAAAATAAAACGGAAGGAGATTTAAGAATTATTGCTTTCATTATCCATATTTCACTTGTTGGCATACAAATATAAGAAAATAAGCGACGGATTCACTTTTTTAAATTGTATTATTTTATCAGTCAAATTTATTTCATCAATTGAGATTTTAGAATTTAAAAATGTATCTGTGCTCCATAAAAATGAATTTATAAGAAATTTAAAATAAAAAAAAAATATCTCACACAAAAATTGTAAATGTTACATTACAGTGAGCGAAACAATCAAATTAAGAATATAAATGTAATACGTTACTGTAATTTTATTTTCAAATGGAAATGCAACATCTAAATCTGAACGTGCAATTAGCTCGAAAGACAATTTAAATGCTCTAAAAATAATAAAAATAGAAAATCATGTCATTAAAAAGGATTGGCAATTATTTTTTGAAATACCTTTTATTGCTGTAATTTTACTGTTATATAAAATGGTATTAATATATAACATATCTTAGAAAAATTTTAAACTTAAGTGAAAGCAAGAAGAACATTCTTCGTTCACATGTATAGAACTTTATTTTATTCTTAAGAGCTATGAGAAATATATTTGAATATTATAATTATTCCTAAACTCGAAAAAAACCTTTGTTATTTACATATGCTATAGAGCTATTAATACTTAATACATATTCAAGTATACAGAGAATATCTATCGGGCTAATTAAAAAGTATATCTGTGTGTCTGTGTGCAAATTTTATTTAGAAACCTTTATTAAATGTGAAAAAAATCAATACTTTCTATGGCTTGAAAAAAATTAAAAAATAAATAAATAAAGGAAATATAACTTTTATATTTATATTTTTAGTAAAATTTTTATAACATTTTACTTTTAGAGTAAGGTATTTTTCGTGTTATTTTCGAATATTTATAGTTTTCAGTTTATGACAGAAGTTCTCACCATATATATGACTGATTCGCTACCTTTGGATACTTCAAAAGGATTGACAATCTTTTCAGATTCAAAACCCCCAGGCCATCTGTAATGATTTTTAAAACAGTTTTTGGATAAAAACTATTTATTAAAGTTGAAAATCATGAAAAAAATTTTCCAAACATTTAATTGCAAAATGGGCCCGCAGATAAAATCCTTTCGCGGTATTGTTTTTTATACCGCCTGCATAAACATTTTAAAAGGGGGTCACTTCACAAAAAATGGGAGCTAAAATCGATTTTTCAATTTCAAATTGAAAAAAAAACCCCCAAATTTTTCTTTTCGGGATACAGTTTAAATTTTTTGTTCTAGCTGAATTAGAAGTTTTTTTTAATTTTTTTTTCAAAAGTTGTTTACGTCCCGTAAATCTAAAAAACACCCGGGATTGCCACGCCCCTTTCAAATCAAAACAAAAGACACATGCTATTTTTCCCAGCCTTGTCAAATCCCCTTAAATTGTTTAAAAAAGTATTTATTTTGATCGGAAAAATCAACTGGGAAAGAAGTGAAGTGAATAATTGTAGCTTTTTTGTTTACTTGGTAACTCACGTGCTGTTTTTTGGTTGAATATAACAAATTTTTTTTAAGTTTTCACGTTTTATAAATTCACAATATTGATTAATATCCCCTGGTTTTCCAAAAAAAAACCTTTTAAAAAAGAAAATTTGCAGCAAATTCTAAAGATTCTTCAACTTGAGGATTTTTAAAAAAGGGAGAAAAACAACCCGCCAGTAAGTATATTAAGAATTCATCATCAAAATCAAAAAATTTGGTAAGTTTAATGATGAGGGTTTCTTTTTAAATTCATCTAAAAATTTTTTGAAATAAATTTACATTCCGCTGTTTTTTAGGTATTGAAACAACAAAGTATTATGTATAAAAAAAACAAAGTATTAAATTAATTTAGCCCCCCAAATTCAGGGGTTTTCTACAGAGTTGGAAAAAATATGGTTTTACTTTTGTGGTCTTATTCAACCACCTTTCAATACCAGGTTTACCAACACTGTGGTTAATAAAAAAAAATACAAAAAATGTATGAAGTGAACACTAGACTTTCATAGGGGTATGAGGTCAGTTGGGAAAAAGGTTTTTTGGGCTGCGAAAGTATTTTGTGGAGTTATGAATTTTCCCCCCCACCAAAGCGGTTTTATGAGTCTTTGCATGCATTAAATAATGCGACAGAAAAGTAGCAAAAATTTATGGTTTTTGCTGCTGCCGAAACACTTTTCATTTTAATAATGGTAACCCAAAAAGTACCTGTGGCTATAGATGGTACCCGGGAAAAAAGGGGCCCTACTTTTTCCAATGGTGTTGTTACGGGAGTTTGTGGACACTGGGGAAAATAGTTGATGCCTTAAATATTATGAGGAAATGTCATGTCATTTTAACGGCAAAAAGTACATAGTGATTTAGTGTTCGGCAAATTACCCGAAATAGTGGGGGGAAAGGAAGTTGGGAAAGGGGCACTTCGTATCTTCCATCGTTCAGAGATACTTACACAATTTTGGGAAAACGCAATATTTAGTGATGGGGATTCTAAAGCATACAAAAAAAGTTTTTGAACCCAAACCTTATAAAGATGTCAAAAATTTAAAAAATTTGAATGTGTTGGTCATGTTGGGGAAAAAAGGGTGGGGGCACGACTTGGCATTAAAATTAAAAAAAAAGGCAAAAGCTCGGGGGGACAAAAAAACTCTAGGAGGCCGTAATAGATTGACTGATGCAGAAATAGACAAATTGCAGAATTTTTATGGTTTAGCTTTTTCGAAACAATCCGGGGAAATTTTTCAGCCATGAAAAAAAGCTTTTGGGGTATATTTTTTCATAAGATCTCCCAAAAGATTTTAATCCACAACATGGTTTATGCCCCTTGGGGGGGTGATTCGTGGTGGATATAATAGGGCTAAAAATGAAAAGGGTGATACATATAAAAAATAAACAAATTTACCTATTGCAATTATGCATTGTAAAAAAAGTATTTAGAGATCTTTTTGCTTTCCCAACTTCTTTTCTAGATGCTTTTACTAAGACACAAAACTGTAATGAAAGCTTTAAAAAGTGTTATATGGTCTATAATTCCAAAAAATGTTTTTTACTTGGGGGAAATTTAAAACCGGAGTATATGAAGTTTTATCTATATATAATCAAGGGTTATCACAAATTAAAAAATTTTGTTTAAATTTAAAAATTCAACCGGGTTTTTCATGTCGAGCATTGCAAGAAGCAGATCACACACGTATAAGGAAAGCGGAAAAGGGAATTTCACAAAAAAACCGTTTGGTTTTGAATTAAAACAGACAGTTAAAATGTAAACTAGAAGATGATCTTGCAGAATCCCAGCAATACAAGTTTTGGGTTCTGGTATGTATTAGTTAATTGTATGATGTTTTTACTTTAAATTTTTTTTTCAAAAGTTAAAAAATTTAACAAAAAGGATCATTTTTTAAAAAAAATACTTATTTAATAGCTTTGAAATTTTGACATATATTAATATTATACAACAAGTGTTTTAATGGGAGATTTTGTCAAAAAAATTATTTTAATAAAAGTTATGGATTAAAAAAGTCCAAAAAATTTTCAGGTTTTAAAAAATTTTTTACGTGTTACCCACGGGATGAATTTTAAAAACCAAAAGAAAATTTAAAAAATGTTTCCCCTTACAATAAAAAAAAAACAGTACAAAAATGTACCAAAAAATTTATAGCTGTACAACTGGTCAATTTTTTTAAAAAAGTTCCTTTTCGCTTATCCTTTTTTAAAATTGCGGAGATAGGAACAGATCATGCAATAAAAAGGGGGAAAAAAAATTTTACAAAGAACCAAAGAAGCTACAATTAAAACAGACACTTAAAAAAGTAGACAAGAAGATGATCTTTCAGATGATCACAAAACAATCCAAATTATGGCTCTGAATGTATTAGTTAAAGGTAAAAATTTTACTTTAAATACTATTTTTTCAAAAAGGAAAATTTTAAAACAAAAGGAAAAAATTTTTTTAAGAACCTACTTATTTAATAGCTTTGGGAAATTTTTCACATATATAAAAAATTATACAAATAAGTATTTTTAAGAGATTTTGGGAAAAAATTTTTCAAAAAAAATTTTTGTATTAAAAAAGTAAAAAGAATTCCTTACATTTTTTAAAATTTTTTGGTGTTATTTCCACATATGAATTTTTAAAACAATAAAAAATTTTAAAAAACAGCCTCTTAAATTAAAGAAAACAGTAAAAAATTTAAAAAAAATTCATGACTGTAAATTTTCAATTTTCAAAATTTTCCCTACACATGGTCATTTTTTAACATTACAGATAGGGAAAATGCTGCGTGAAGTGCCCCCTTAATTAAAGGATATTCCGGGAAATGCCCCGTAAATTTGATACCCGGGCCCCAGTTCATAATTGCGTTACAGAAAGCCGTTTTTCGGAAATTACACACCGATTTGTGGAGCTCACCCCCCTTTTCCCCCGTGCTATTTATTAAACCCCAGTTTTAAATCCGTTTCGTTCCGAATTTTGCGGACTTTCAGGAAACCCCAACTGAAGTATATCCGGTGAGAGGCCTCTTGGGTTTTTTTCGAAAAATCGCCGTAAACTGCTTCTTCATCCCCGGGTTTCTTGGTCCCCATTGCCTATTCCTTTTATCTTTTTGCGTCAGCCCTTAGAGAGCGGGGGCCCTTCCCGGGCGCATAGTGGGAGCTCTCTTCTTCAGACGCGCTGTCGTAGTATATCCGTGGGAAACCGAAAAGCACATTGTACCAGCGTCCTTTTTCATCCCTCGGATTCCCCGTGGGAAAGGGGTCAGAATTTTTGGCCACCCATTTACGCAACTTTTCCCCAGCAATTAGGGAAACGAACGGATCTTTCTCACGTTTATAAGTGTACTTTCTCCTCAATTTGAGAAAAGAGACCAGGTACATCACACATCATAAACGAAGAGACTACGGTCACTCTTCCATAAATTTCGTACTCTAGAAGCTGAGTCACAATGGGAAATCCTGTGCGCTGCAATGAATACTTGCAGTTATAAATATCGAAGGTAATGATTCCTTGCCCAAAGAACCCAGAGACCATGGTCAACCTTGCGCTGCCATCACACTTGCTGATGCAAACACTATGGCCAGATCTAAACTCTTTTACCCTATTCTTAAAGAAAACCCGCTTAACAGACTTTGACTCCCCAAGAATTATAACATCCGCAATCGCAAGGTTAAGAACTCATCAAAGGCATGAAAATCCATCCTGATGAAATAACATGTTACACACAGTCCAGTCACATTAATTTCCACTACGTATTTTCGACTTCGACGTTAAATAACCAATAACAGAAGCAGGTGGCAGCACAGAGTAGTTGAACATATGGGGGCCTCGGAAAATTTTTGCCCAAACGTTTGGCAATGAAAGGAAAGGGAAGGGTTTTTACCCCGAATTAAAAAAGGACTTTCATTGGTTTTTTTGGGCCCGGGGGGAAAATTTCCCAAAACGGCGGGGTTTAAAAGGTACCGTGCAAGAAAATGGTACGGTTAAAAAATCAGAGACGTGACAAATGTGGGGGGGCCAGGGGGCCATTGATGACAGGGTCAATGACTTTTTGGGGAGGTGGCCCCGGGGAATAGACGTGCTACCGTTGAGCAACTGACCACCAAAAGGGTAAACCCCAAAGGGCCCGCCAAATTACTGTTCAGGGGAACGTTGATGCTTTGGGGCCTTAAGTAGTTTCCCCGGTTCGTATCAAGGGGATTTCTGTTCATCGGAAACGAAGGCGGGGAATTTTCAGCCAACCAAAAAACCCCCCCCCTACTGGTAGCGGGTAGCGTTTTCCGATGAATCACGTTTCATGCTCCATCGGACAGATAGGGGTTGGCGTACATTACGTGAAATCAAACACCCTTCAACCATTATTGAACTGTCCAGGCTGGAGCATTTGGGTATGGGGAACGTTTTCCTGGCATTCTCTGGGTTCATTCATTATTGTGGAAGGCACGATGAATCAATACAATTAGCATTTTTCCCTTTCACTGGGCTACCCTTTTATGCGAATTTATTTTGCGCTGGGTTTCAGCTCATACAGCTGGCAGTGTACGTGTGTGATTCGAAGGGCTTCAGGACGAGTTTACCATTCTCCCCTAGCTAGTAAACTCACCTGACTTAAATCCAATCGAGAATCTGTGGTACCATCTCGATCGGGGGGGGCGCCCGGGGGTTGGGCATCCCCGTGAACACCCCCAGGAACCTTATTGACCTTTCCTGCCCTTTCGCAGCAACCGCCTGGGTGGAATTCCCGGATTTTTACAGTAGAATTAAAAAAAAATGTAAAAATAATTTTTAAAATCAACCAATCGAAATGTAGAAAACATTACTAAATGCAAATCCCATCAATGATATATCTTGTACAACCAAATTTAATTTTAAAAAAATTTTAAAAAGATATAACGAAAAGCCGACTGGAAGCAAAAAATGGGGAAATTTTTTTATTTCACATAATATGTTTTGTTTCCCCAAATTTCCCCTTTATGTTACCTAACTTTTTACTTCCCATAGTTTGGGTTCCATATTTTTTTTCCCTAAAAAAAGGGAAAAGAAGGATTGTAACAAATATATTGGATACTGATAAATATCATATCATAAGTATAAAAAATGTGTAGTATTTAATTTATGAAGAAATCATTTCTAATCAAATAAAAATACAGCTGAATGGTAATGAACGGCATGACTTAAATCGTCCGATGTGTTCAAGTTCTCAACTTCATCAATGTTTGGTTATGTGGAAAAACGTGAGATTGCACAAATATAAATAAGTTTTTAATTTAATTTTTAAGTGGTGTTGGGATAGGAATCAAAAAGGAAAGTATTACAAACTGAGGCATTATTCTTGTTCCTTGATTACCTTCCAAAGCTACGAAGTCTGTTGCAAGCAGCGGTACGAACGTCACCTGTTTGACTTAAATCTCATTTTTGTTTAAATAAGTCATTTCAATGTACAGCATTAAAAATATTTTATGTTGTTTTTCTTTGATGAATTACCACAATAGTTCATTAAATTGAATTCTTATTTTAAAATTTTCTAATGCTTTAAAGTTATAAAAAAATAATGAATTTTAAAGGCCGAAATTAATTTTTTTCATTCATTAAAATACCTGGGTTTAAAAAGTGAAGCGGAAAAGTTAAGAAAAAGATAGGAAAATTATTTTTAAAAAATAAAATTAAAAAAAATTAAATTTTTCCCGGAATTCAAGAAAAATCACGCTTTTTTTTCTTTAAAAATTTAAAAAAAAATAAAAAAGTTAAAAAGGAAGAGAAAGGAAAAAACTGCATTAAAATTTTATTAAAAAGGGAAATTAAAATTTTTTGTGAAATTCCCGAGGAAAAAGTCCCGTTTTTTTTTTGTAAAAAACCTAATTTAACAAAAAGAAAAAAATAACTTTTTTTTGGAAAACTTTTTTAATTTTAAAAAAACCCCCAAAAAGCAAAAAAATTTTTCCAACCCCCTCAAAACAAAAAAAAACTTTCCGAAAATTTTTTTAACCCCCACAACCCAAAACCACACCACACCACCACCACACCCCACCACCACCCAAAACAACCACCACCACCACCCCCCACCACACACACACACACACACACACACACACACACACACACACACACACACACACACACACACACACACACACACACACACACACACACACACACACACACACACACACACACACACACACACACACACACACACACACACACAAACACACACAAGTCTGGAAACGTTTATAAATACTTAACATCCACCACTTAATCGCATCTATTTTAATCCTTAGTATTCAGATAATTTTTTCTCTGAAATATATTATATTAAAACTTTTATATGTATATATAACAATAAGA
The DNA here is from genome assembly GCA_019973955.1 of Trichonephila inaurata madagascariensis. Classification (NCBI taxonomy): domain Eukaryota; kingdom Metazoa; phylum Arthropoda; class Arachnida; order Araneae; family Nephilidae; genus Trichonephila; species Trichonephila inaurata. Next base: position 34,398 of record BMAV01017130.1, on the reverse strand, counting down.
AGAGTGACACTTTAATCGTACTTTTCTCACTACGAAACTATATTCTTGTATAAAATCAATCATTGAAAAGTATTACTGCTGAAAAATGCAATTTTGAGAATTTCGAAAGCAGTTTTTACTGTGTTTTGAAAGATGATTTTTAAAGAATATGTGTTTTAATACATTTATGAATTTTTAAAGTTAATGCAATCACGAAATTCTAATGAAAATTCGGTGCTGTCAATTTCGATATGCGAAGTATCATCCTGAATACTTAGAATACATTAAAAATTCTAGACTAAGCTCTTCAGAGGAACCGAAGCTAAAAATAGTAGTCGAATTTGCATAATCAGTGAATTAGCCATTCAGTTTAGGTTACCAATAAGAAAAATATTTCCAAAAATGTCATTAAATTCGCAAACATACTTGAAATTTGAATTTTACAGCAGAATAACGGGGGCATAAATAAGAATAAATTACCTTTGGAAATTATTTCTTTACTCTTTCCCAAAAGTATTTTTATTATAGAGGAAAACTAAAAATATCTCATCTACTTATTCGAAACTAAACAAACATAACGTGAATGAAGTACTTAAAAGGAGAAGTTTGAAGTCAAATTGTTTTTGTCCAGAATGTTTATAAACATCTTTGAGCATTAGATTTTGTTTTCGTAAAGTTTGGTTGCTTCTTTTAGATAGGAAAAGTTTGCGAGCAAAAAATAAAAAGTTATTGCTTGCAATTCAAATAATTTTTCCAATGCAAAAGAGAGAAAGAGACAGGGTGGTTGCGAATTTCTTATGAGCAAGAAGGAAATAGCTTGAGAACGATATAGAACAAATAAGAAAATGGTAACTCGTGGGAAAATTTGAGTAGGAAGCTGAATAATTGAAAATGGAGGAAAAAATAAAAGTGAAAGTGGTTTTTGTTTTGAAATGATGTTTAAAAAAGGAATTCAGAATGTAACCTTAAATTGTAGTGAATTTTTTGTATTAAGAGTAGAGGAAAATATCTGTGTGTAGGTTAGCTTTTGAAACTGGGTGTTTACAATAATATTCTTTCAAAAAATTCACATTAGCAGAGAAATCAGCATTTCGAAAATTAAAAAAAGTTAAAAGTCGAATTTTTCTTTGTAAAAAATAACAAAATTATGCGTTTTTGTTTTAATTCTACACATTATGCAGAAATATTTTACTGTGCAGAATAAATTTTCAACGTTTAATTTCCCAAATGAAATGGTGCATATTGACAACTAAGCATTTGAAGACATGAAAAGCCCTCAAAAGCGAGAGCCATTTCATCGTGGTGTCATCTAGTAGCGGCTCATGCTACCAAATTTTGACAATTGAATTAATTTTAATTCAACCTCTCGTCGTATGCCAAATATTGCCGTGATAAATTTTCAAAGTAAAATCATTATTTTATACAAATCTAATCCCCTTTTAAAGGACTTTTAAAAAGATCTTGTGAATTCAGTGTAAATAATATAATTCAAAAAATGTTTTGAACAGAAAAAAGAAAATTGCTGTAAAGAAAATTTGTATTAACAGTATCATCCTGCAGATAAAAAATGAGCTGTTTAGCTTGTTATAAGCTGTAATTTCAAAGAAAAGGTATTTTATTTGGATAAGTTATGTATATATAAATTTATTCAGTTAGTTTAAAATATAGAAGAAATATTCTACAAATATATAGGCGAATTAAGATATTTACTTGATTAGACTCTTTCATTAGGTCTTTGGGTTAACTAGCTTTAACGTGAAGAAGTAACTTTTTTAAGCCTCTATTTCATATTTTTTTTGTTAAATATTTCATTTACTAGAATAACGTATTCGTTGTTTTTCAGTTATTTCTATTTTTTTATAGCGATGTATATATATAGGGACATTTTTATTAGATTATTGAACGCTGGTTTATGGAAAAATATTCTATGGGCAAAATTAGATGACAAATAAAAAAGCTTCATAATGAAGTAAGAATTCAAAATTTACTGTTAAGTATTGTTTTGCTCCAGAAGTTGTGGCACGATGAATACGTATTCCTAAAAAAGGTTTAAATAATGTAGGATGAATTTTATTTTTTATTTAAAGAAAAGTTGGACATGCCAAATATCATTATTCTTTAAGCTAGGAAAATAACGAATAATGTACCATAATTTTTTTTAAGCATGTAGTTTACAAATATATTTAGAAGCAGAGTTACCAGAGAGTATACATTTTACAGATGAAAAAATTCTTTTGTAAGCTTTAATTGAATTAATTTTGGTGATGGGGAAAGAGAGATGAGAGACCCCTGACCGCCAGAGGGGGTTTCCCTCAAAATTGGGGGTGGCTCGGAGCCAAATCCGACTGTAATTTGTATGTTGCTCAAACCTGCAGCTAACCTAAACACCAGCCCTTTGTCAGGATGAATTTTGTGAGCCTCGATCTGACATCACTCGAACAACAACAACTCGAACAAGTGGTAACAACAATAAATATAAATATTGTGGAAAAATTAGAATGAACAGATTTTGTCTTAAGGGGAGTTGGAAAACTCTCTTGCCCTATACTAACAATGTTAAATTGGCTGTATTCGATGTACCTTTTCTCAAACTCTGTTATATGTACATGCTTGAAATTTTTCATACAATTAAAGTACACCTTTCTCATTATACTAAAATGAGCTTTTAGCTAATTTTGAATTTTTTAGTAATTTATGAAATATTTTATGAAACATTACGAAATTTGACCCATTTTTCACATAAAATATTTTAGAAAAAGTTCGTTTCAGTATATATTAGCCCTAATTATAAATATATCATAAAAAATTTACATACATGTGAGCAGCAGTTTCTCAAAAAAGGTACATCGAACATCAAATTTTACATTTTGAGATAAATTGATTTTATTGTATACAGTGAGACTTCTAATCGGCTAGTAAATAAAAAAAATAAAAGGATCAATTTTCAATAAAAGTTCATGTTTTGGTTTATATCAGACGTTCAACTTTTAACCAAAAACGAAGTACTACGTTTACATTTTTCACCATTCAAATGGGCGTGGCCAAGTTTCAACGATTATTTAAAAACAAGTTTTAAGGGCTTCAAAATACCCTAGAGGTTAAAGTAAGGTATTTTTTAATCTATACAATTTAAAAATGTAAAAATCTCAAAAAAAAAAAAAGATTTCAGCTTTCCAACTCTCCTTAAGCATTTAATACATATAGTTAAATTCTTTTTAAACGCGAAAATGCTTAAGACGAGGTATCGGTTAACACGAACAAACACAACGGTCCCAAAAAACTACTATGCATTTTCATACATCATTTTTGAGCTTAACTCAAAATGGAAATGGCTTAAGAGAAAAAGATTTCCCTTCCAGTAATAAACGAAAAACGAAAAACAGCAGCCGGATTGGACTGTCTTATTGTATCTTCGGAAGAATTCGTCGCAGTAAATGTTGATAATGTATGTATAACCCTAATTTTGGTAGAGAAAGACATTTTTTTTTGTTTGTTCAAAGCTCAAAAAATATCTTTGATGCAGAATCCGAAGACGAAAATGAAATAAATAATGTAGCTCCTGTTCCGTCGTAATCTGAAATGAGAAACATCATGAAAGTGTGCATATTTATTTTAGACGCACATTTCAATGGTGAAATGTATAACAAAATGGATAAGATCGAACATTTTTTTGATAATTGGATGTTAAATAATGCAAATTTTTTTTAAAGTCAATTCCTAATTAGGTCAACAAAGAAAATTTTTATTTTAGTTAGTTTTCATTAAATAATTACAATTAATGCAAACATTTTTATACATATGACAGAACCACAATATTAAGTGGCAAAATAGAAAGTGATTTTCCTTGCAATTTTCCATTTTTCTTTTTACATGTGGTGTTGGACTATTATGTTTGTTTGTTACTATTTATTCATTAATTAAGCGTAACGATTAATGTTTGAAAAACTGTATTAACATAAAGTGTCGTCCACTACAAGTTTAAAAAAGTATTTGAATTTGAGTGGATAGATAAATTTTTTTTATTAACGATTGAAAATTTGAACAAGGTTATATATATATATATCTATACAATCATGGACAAAAAAATTAGCGCACCAAGAAGGAGTCGTCAAATGAAACAAAATTTATTTACGCAATGATTATTTTGATATAAGTAAATGACTAAGAAATCAAAGAAAAAGGATAATTTATTTCAGAGAAAAAGGTAAATGAACGAAGGATTTAATACCCTTTAACCCCTCTAGCGCGAATGGACGATGCGATACGATCCGGCATTGAGGAATACAAGTTCTGTATAATGTCTTCAGAAAATGCGTTCCATATTTGCTGTTACCTTGCCTGTAGTACGATCAAACTCGTGGGACGCCCGAACTCGCCGTCCCAAATGATCCCAGATATGCTCGACTGGAAACAAATATGGCGATCGAGCAGGCCAAGGAAGGATTGTAACAGTGCGGAGACAGTCTTGTGACATCCTTGTCGTGTGAGGTCGAGCATTGTCTTGTGGAAAAATGGCTCCTGGGAGCCGTTGCATGAGTGGCAACACATGTGGTTGAAGGATCTCATGGATATACCGCTGCGCTGTCAGGGTTCCATGGATCAATACCAGGGGTGACCGTATATTATAGGCAATGGTACCCATACCATCACACCAGCTGTGGAAGCTGTGTGCCGCTGTAAAACAAAGACAGGATTGAGGCGTTAACTACGGGGTCTCCACATCAGGACTTCGCCAACGGGCTGAATCAGGATTCTTCGCCAAAGACGACTTGGTTCCATTCCGCTGCTGTCCATTTTCCTCGTGCGTGGTACCGCTCCAAATGGAGGCATTGAAGGGTGGGTGTCAAAGGCAGCACACGTAATAGGCATCGCGATCCCAAATGTCTTTCAGCCAGGCGCTTTCGTATGATTCGAGAAGACACAGGGCCCCTAGTGAAGGTGCTACCCATGCTGGATGGCAGCCAATGAAGCAGTTGGCTGTACGCGTGCATTTCTTACGATGTGGCGGTCTTCTCGACGACTGGTCTGTAGAGGGACTCCTGAGTCTGGTCGGTCTTCGTGTAAATAACATCTCTCGGATCCACTGGTCCTAACACCTCCTCAGAACATCTCTCGTCTTCTTCAAGCCTAATGGATGAGCTACTAGCCTAGCTGACCACTCAGCTTTCATCCTACAGCTGATTCTCCCTCTTTCAAACTGCGAAAGCTGCTCGTATTGTCTTCGAAAACGGCGTAATGGCATGTAAACCCCAACTCTTTGTTTGTAAACGATTCAGCACACTCAAGCAAGCTTTGGTTACCTGTTTTGTATTAGGAGAACGACATTAAACCCCCCTCAAGGTAAAACGTAATGCGGCATCCCCCCGTTTTTATCATTTGTTCCCAATATATACCTCCATGTCAAGTTTGTTACGACCCTAATTTTTCTTGAACTTTTTTTGTCCATGAGTATATTAATTTTTTCTTAAAATAAAAGAAAAAATTATTTAGTTAGTAATAAATTTTAAAACAAGGAAATTTTGTGAATTTTTGCAAAATTTTTTTTGAATACAATTATTCAAGAAAATTTATTTAAAATTTATATTTCATTTCTAATTAAATATATTTTTATCTTAGTTCATTATTTTTTTTTTAAAATTTCCCTTTTATTTAGTTTATTTTAAAAATTTTTAAAATAAAAAATTTTAAGGCTTATTTTAATTTGCAAATATTTTGTATAATCACCCAAGTTCATTTTTTTGTTATATATCTCTATTTGATTTTATCTATTTTTAAATTTGATCTTTATCGTTTTAAAACTTCTTTTTTTAGTTTATTTTATATAAAAATTTTTTAGGGTTTGTTTAACAAAAAAAAATATCCGGGGGGCCACGATTATTTATTCTCAAAAGTCCCCAATAGCTTTCGTCATTTTACGCCATTTCCGTTGGAGCTTTATAGTGGAAAGTTGAATTTTCAATCTCCAGTATTTATTTTACATGTAAGGGGGTTTTTTTTTTTTATTTATTTTTAAATTATTTTATTATTATTTCTCTTTTTGAGACATTTTTTTTCTGTTCTTTTTTCTGAGTTTCTTTTTAATATATTAGCAAATTTCTTTCCACGTGATATATTTGGGGGCTTAATTTTTTCCAACTTTTTTTTTCCCTTTATTATGTCGAAAGTTTCGGAAAGGGAAGGTGTATCCATAAAGTATTGCTAACCCTAATTCGGGGGCCTAATTCAGCGACAGCTTTAGAAATCATAATGGGCCCCGGATTAGTCCAAAGATTTTTTGTACCATTTGTTTTTCGGGTTTTCCCAAATTCTTCCCTTTTTTAGCACTGTAGGTTCTAGTACTTCTTCACTTTTATTTTATATTACTATATATATACAATATATGCAGGGAGTGGGCAAACTAATTGTAGGAATTGAAAAAGGCAATGCAAAGAAAAATATCAGATTATTTTTCAACATAATAAATATTTTGTTTTTTAAAAAACTCGAAAATTTTGCATTAAATTTCTTTTCAATGTTTTTTTTTAGTGATTTTTATGAAATACATGCATATACACATATCTATGTTATAATAAATTCGAATAAACTTAATTTTTTTAATTTAATAAACTTAATTTTTTTATATGTTTTTATTTTGTAATATCCTTTAACATGAAAAAATATTTCAGTCCCCTCAATTTCGTGTTAAGCTATTTTCACTATATGTGTCATTTTCTTCGTGAGTTTCTAGTTCCTGTTTACAAAAAAAGATTTGCTTATTATCAGATGTGTGTGATAATAACTTCCCTATATAATCAATTACTTTTAGGGAGAAATGAAAAATAATTGTTTGCTTAACGCTACGTATTAAATATATCCAAAGGCCTGAAACTCGAATGGTTTTTTGATTCTTGCCAATATGATAATTTTTTTAGTGTGTTATTGTTACATAAAGTAAAGCTATTGAGTTTTTCTAAGTATTTTAGAAATTCTACACGATAAAAAATCTTTTTAATGCATAATATTCGCAATCCTGTTTAGTTCAACAAATATGAGAAAAGAAGAAGCACAAAATTTTAAAATTTAAACACACTTACGATTAATTCAAAATTCAATCTCGCCTACGCAGCGCATATTCAGCTGACACGGGAAGTGCTAGAATATGTAAATTGTGAATGGAACGTCTAATGAACATTTCTAAATGAAATAAAGAAAAATATAGAAGAAAATTGTTTTTAGCTTCTAAGTTTAAATTAGATTTTCAGAGAAAATTGTACTCTTGCAAAAAGAAATGAAAAAAGTCATTAGATTTCTGAATTTTAGTAGTTTCGTAATTTAGATTCAAAGGACTTTAGACTCAAGCTTTTGCTATGTTTGTGAGATTAAGGATTTAAAAGAAGATCTGCAATCCTCAACTGAAATTAATTCATATCTAAACAAGAGTTTCAAGCATACATCAACGTCTTTAATATTATGACTTTTCAGGATTTTACTTGTTAAATATCACAATATTGTGATATTTTGATATGTAATCAAAACATTCACATAAATAGTTTTATTCAACATATTTCTTTAATCTTTATATGTTTTTTTGTTCCATGAAAAAAATACAAAAAACAAGTAAAAATAAAAAATAGTTTTAATTTAAATTTTTCCTACTTAGATCAACAACAAAAAATTCTATTTTAGCTACTTTTTATTAAGTATTTTTATTAGTACTTTTTATTACAATTAATATAAATATGTATATACGTAGTGAGACATAGCCATCCTGTGATGACTATGTCTGGGGTGATTCGCGTAAGCTAGAGGTGTGGGATTATCAAAAATTTTAAATTATGTAATTTTTAACAAAAACTTTTATTAAGAATAACTTAAATTATTTTAACCAAAAAACAACTTTCTTAAAGTGTAAATGGCCAACAATTAAACCTTATATTCAAGTCAGACGCACAACTAGAACACTTATCTTAATTATATTTAATTAACTGTCTAATCTAACTTCCTATTCAAAATATTACCTTTTATAGAGTCACCTTCCTTCCTGGGTTTGGGAAGTAATTCCTGGGTATTTTAAATTTGGGGGGGAGAGATTAAACAAGTTTTTAATCCTTTTTTATTATTAATGGCGATGAGCGTACCCTTTTCTTCCAGAGTTTAGGACGTCAAACCCTTTTTATTCCTAAAAATTCCGCACTAAGTTATCTCTGGGTTTCCCCGTTCTATCTCATCAAACTTTCTACCCTTTTTTTAAAAGTATATCTCATTTGCATATTCGATCCGTTTTTTCTTTTGGTATTGGGTTGGAAAAGTTTTGCCATTAATCGGGGCCCGCCAAAGAGTTTTTAGGAGTTATGTTAGAAGAAGAACGCGAGAGACGTCACAACCCTCCAAGAAGAAAACGTGATTTACTTAAGAGTTCTCAATGCCCCAAAAATTACGTGCCAAAATTTTTTTTCCTGAATCTTTTTCGCTTTCTAAGTTTTATTTAAATTTTAATCTTGAACCCCTTTTTTAATTTTTATAATTTTATTTATTTTGGGATTTTTAATTTCTTTATTTATCCGAAAATTTAAAATTTTAATTATTCAATTTAAATTTTTTAAATTTTAAAACTCGTGACAAAAAATTTTTATTCCATTAACTGGGCCAAAAATTTAAAAAATTGTTGCTTAATTCTTGCTCTTTTCACTTTTTACATATATCCCAAAAAGAATTATACACTTAAATTTTCTAGAACTTTTCCGGGGCGCAGACCCAAATTTTTGCATCCGTATCATCATTTCATATGGAGCGGGCATTTCTGCCCTTTTTTTCCTTTGTTTGAAGTTTTCATCATCTATTGTTACAATTTTCAGGGTCGCCCCGGGAAATGAAAACTTTTCTGAGTCACTTTTTCCCAAATTTTTATGTTTACATAATCCCAAAAAGTTTCAAAATTTTTTATGCATTATATATTATTTGTAAATCACAATAAATTTTATCCCCATCCCCACATCTGGTTCCACAAAACTCCCAATGAGCCGGGGCAGGCCGTTAATTTTATTGTTAGTCCCTTTGACTACGCCGCGTTTCCCCGAACCAGATCCCTCGTAATACGGAACAATACAACAACATATATATATAACATATTATACAATTACAAACTTTTTTCCAATAAACCAAAAACAAATAACCAAAGGAATTGTCGCATCTAAAGAAGTCATACATCGAAGAAAAACAAATGTGAAATTACAATTTTTTTTCTCCAAAAAGAAAAATTTTTTAACAAGTCAAAAGTTAAAAAAATAAATATACACTCATTGTAGTGTCAATTTTGCTTGGCTTATAATTTTTAAACACCGCCCGAGATTTTTTTCTTTTGCAAAATTTTTCCCGGGACCACTTGTTGGAAGATCATAAAAAATGAAACAATCAACCTGATTTTTATTTCAGCCCCCCACGATGACGTCCAATGACGAGGTACTACCACTGTTTTTTTCCTCTTCTTTCCGGGGCTGCACTGGAATTTTTATGTTGCCTGCTGTAGGGATTGTAGCCCCTTTTGTCGGTTTTTCCCTTTGTTTTCCCTGTTTTTTCCCCTTCCGGTCGGGACTCCTGATCGTTTCGGGGGGACGCAGAGGTTCTCAGTCCATTTTAAAACCCAGTTGTCTCTGTCTTGTTTTTTTCCTACTTATATAAAAAAGTACGGGATGATAATGGTTTTTTATTTTTTTGTGTCCCTTTTTGTGCCACTTTTTTGTGGTCCCCCTTCCCCTGATTCTTTGATTTTCTTTCCCCCTTATTGAATTTTTGCCTTTTTATTTTTTCCTGTCGTTTTTAAAAAGAACCAGGAAGCGATTTTGACCAGTGATCGGGCGTTTATCGGTCCTATCTGTTTTTTTATATTGTTTTGATTGGCGATTAATCCCTTTTTGCCTCTAACTTCCGTTTCACCGCAGATCTTTTTTTTTTCCCATAGTGTGACTCTTTAATTCCTTGATGTACATTTTCCGAAGTACTAGTTTCCGACGTGATCTGATACTATTTGGGAATTTTTCCTAACTCGACCTCGTCACATTTCCCAGACGAAAATATTCTTATTTGATCCACGTTAACCGTTAATCTTTTTCCTGATTTCCATATTACAATATTATTTTTTTACTTCTAATACTCTATAAGGTCCTTTTAAATTTTTGTTTAAATTTTGCCAAAACTTTTTTTTCTGCTGAACCTTTTAAAAGGGGGGTCCAAAAACCCCAAACATTTACCTTAATTTTTATATCTCTTCTTCGTCTATTATAATATCTTTCCCAACCCTTTTCCCGTTTAGTTTTCGTACTTAGTCTAGCTTCCCCGAATAATCTTTCTATATTTTTTTACCCCTTTTAATTCCCCGAACCTTCAGAAATCATAACCAATTTTTGAAATGGGGTAATCAATTTTCGACCCAAAAAAAATTCAGCAGGTGATTTTTTGTTTTTCAAATTTAACCCCCGTACGAATAGCGTAAGCAAAAATCACGTAAGAATTTGATCCCAAGTATCATGTTGATCATTAACATAATTTGCAACAATTTTCTATATCTCGATTAACCTTTTTAGTCCTATTTGCTTGTGGTCTATTAAAAAAGTCTTCACATGCCTTATGCCTAATCTTTCACTTAAGTGCTCAAAAAATTTTTGTATATAAATTGGGGGCCATTATCACTTATTAATCTTTTTTGGGGCTCCATAACGCGATATAAAAATTATCAAAAAAAAAATCCGCTATTATACGAGACGAGGGGCCTTTTTTAAAAGGGGGATAATTTTAGCCCATTTGCTGAAATTTATCGGGGTTTTTTTTAAAAATATAGCGATTACGCCCCCATTCGATATAGGATACAGGCCCAAAAATTTTAACGCCCCTATCTCATTTGGATAATTTGATATACCTGATTTAACGACCAGCTGGTAACGCGTTTTTATAGTTATTAACTTGGCACATATGACATTTTAGAGACATATTGATCAATGAATTTTTTTCATGTACGGGGAAAAAACAAACGTCCCGAATTTTATGATACGTTTTAAATCTTCCCAAGTGTCCAGCTATTGGCCTGTCGTGAAATTTCATTATTTCATTCCTTAAATTTTGAATGTATACACGCATTTCACCTAACGACGTTTGGTTTCGATAAAATAACAACCTTCAATTTGACCGGAAAACGTGGGGCCACCTCACAATTTTCGTTGCATTAACCGGGGGTTTATTTTTTTCCGGGGTTTTTAAATATCTTTTAGATATGACCTAATTTTGGGGCATTTTTTTTTTGTTCTGTTATTAACTGTTCCCGGAAGTAAGTACTAAATCCCCCATTATGGCAATAATTTTTTTCTCCCATTATACTTTCCATGGGATTCCTTGAAAGTATGTCAGCCACTGCATTTTTAGTTCCCCCGGGCTATGTTCCCATTTCCCATATTAAAAATTTTGCTAATTTGAGTGCCCATCTAATCATCCCACTTCCCACAAATTTTTGCCATGTGTTAGGCGTGTTAAGGCAGCGTGATCTGTTATTACTTTAATTGGCATGGTTCCTAAATATGTTCTGAATTTGTTCAACGCCCATACTACTGCTAGACATTTCTTTTGGTTACCGTATAACCCCCTCTGCGTTGTTCAGGTACGTGAAGCAAAAAATAACGGGTCTGTTTTGTTGATTTAACACCGCTCCCAAACCGGATCGAACTGGGTTGTTAAAAATCGAATGGCTCCTGGGAAAATTTGGGAAATTTTTAAAACTGGCGCCTTTTTCCGCCCCTTGACCCCTTTAATGGGCCCCCTTCTTTCCGCAAAGTTTTTTCCTTTTTGTTTTGGCCCAAAAGCCCAAAAAAAGGGAATGGGGAAAAACCTTCCGGCACCTCCCATTCTGTATGGGCCCAAAACCCCCGTTTTAATTTCCCTTTTTTTTTAAATTCCTTACTTAAATTATGAAACCCAAAAAACTTAATTTTTTTAAATGTTTCCCACCCTTCAACCGAAAAAATTCCCAAACCCAAATTTATGAAGTCCAGACTGCCCTGTAAACCTCCAAATCCCAACCGGGGAAACCTTTTTGGGGCCTCCAAAAAACCCACCCTTAAAAATATAATGCCCCTTTTTTTAAAAAGGGGTTTTTAAAAAAAATCTTTTTTTAAAGGTTTTAAAGGGGACCCACTTTTTGGGTCGAATTTATTTTTTATAGTTTTTATTAAAATCTATTAATGGGGGTTTTGGGAATTTTATCCCGGTTTTAACCCAAAAAATTTTATTTTTCCCTTTTTTTTCATAACACAACTGGTGACGCGTACGGGATTGAATTGGAAACAACGTTTCCTCTTGAACATTTTTTTTATGTGAAAATCAATTATTGCTTGCTTTGTCCGGTCGGGACCTATATGGCCGGGAAGCTACTGGTGGGTTATCTCCCGTGTCCTTTTCATGGGATAAAAAAATGAGTAAGACCTTTGGGTTTTCTGGGGAAAATCCCCTTAAAAAATCTTAAAAAAAATTTTGTAGTTTTTGTTTTTCTACCCCCCAATTTTGTCTTAGACAAATCTATCTCAACCTTTTCCCTTTAATTGGTTCAATCAACCCTTTTTTATTTGAGAATCTGAATTTTTAACGATTTTCGATCAAAATCTAAAATAAAACTTTTGATCCACTTATAAAATCAACACCTAGAATACATGGGTATTCTAAATCCTTTAACAAGAAATGAAAATTTTTTTTCAAATTGTTATGCAAAAACCCAAATTTTACAACCCCTTTTTTTTAAATTTCGAAACCCTGTGCTGTTATTACCTGGGCTCGCGATTTTTAATTTGCTTATTAAAAAAATTTTCTATATACTTCTTCCGATATAAATGATTTATCTGCTCCGGTGTCCCATAGCGCTTTTAAAAATTTTGTTAATTAATAAAATAGGAACGTGGGGAAGTTCTACGGGGGGATATACATATCGGAGAAAAAATTTTAAATTTGGGGTTTCTCTTGTTGATACTTTTGAGGTTGATCTTTTAAATTTTACAATATTTAATCGTCCCCTTTTATCCTATCGCCTCGACTGAAATTTTTACTCGAACCCCTATTTCTACGGTTCCCCCCCTTTTTAAAAAATTAAAATTTCGCTCATTTGAAATTGGTAACCCCTGTTGTTGAATATCTGATCACTATTCCTAAATCTATTCCCCTTTGAACCCCCCTATTACTTTGACGGCTATTTTTTTATAAAAATCATTTTACCGTTATTTGGTCTACGTCCAACCTCAGAATTTTCCAGTTTCTACCAAATTTGCATCAAAAAATTTGGCATCCTATGCGCGTTTTGAACTCGTCTTTTTACATTATTATTTTGAACCCCTTTTTTAAATTTTCAAAAAATACCTCTCTTTCGAATTTTAGCTAAGACTTCAAAAAGTTGTACCGTGTTCTGCGGATTGCGCACTTCCCCCATAGTCCTGATCTGTGGTTCGGGGTCGAACTAAAAAAATGATCCACCACCCTGCCTTTGGGGCATTCCTAGTCCCAAATGGGTTTTTCTAATTTTAATTAATCATACACGAAACGTGGGTTCCCGATTTCTTTTTTTCCCGCTGTGAAGCAAAAAATCTTTTCTTCCAATTTTCTTATTTTGACCCGGAAAAAACTTCCCTAATTCAGCCTTGAGCTGCGCGATACCCGTGGCTGTATTTTGCACTAACACCGACCCAAATATTGGTACCAATCTTGGCCCTTCCCTGAGATATTTTCGGTAAGCAAGACAGATTATTTGGGGATTTCGGGAATGATTTGATTATCTACTGTTTCGGCCTGAATGTTTCTGACCCAAAAAATACATTTGGGTAATACATTACATCCACCTGCATTACCTAACCCAAAATTTAAAAAAAGTTCGAGGTTTTTTGTGACAACCATCCTGTGATGACTATGTCTGGGGTGATCCGGTAAGCTAGAGGTGTGGATTATCTTGATGAGACTTATGAATTTTAAACCCAAACTTTTATTAAGAAAAAACAAATTACTTTTTTAAATAACAACTTTCTTAAAGTGTAAAGGGCCCAAAAATTTAAAACCCTTATATTCAAGTCAGATCGCACAACTAGAACACTTATCATTATATTTAATTAACTGTCTAATCTAACTTCCTATACAAAAATATTACCCTTTTTTAGAGTCACCTTCCTTCCTAGGTTGAAATAATTCCTTTATGTTAATTGAGGAGAATTTCCAACTTTTTAATCCTTCTTATTATTAATGGCGATGAGCGTAACCTTCTTCCAGAGCTGTAAGACTCTAACCTTTTTTCCTAACAATTCCACCCAAGTTATTCCCACTTGTCGTTCATCTCATCAAACTTTCTATCCTTTTTTAAAATATATCCATTTGCATATTCGATCCGTTTCTCTTCTTGGTAGGGGTTGAAAAGTTTTGCCATTAATCGTGGCCTCAAACAACTTAGGGGGTTTTTTAAAAAAGAAGAACGCGAGAACGTCCTGGGCAGAATCACAACATTAATGGTCATTAGTTTTTTTAAATTTTCATTAAAGTATCGTATTGTGTCCTTTTTAAATTTAGCCCCAACTGAATGTTTTAACACGTGAGAAAAAAAATTTTCAAAATTTTACATAAGTCGCCGGGGCGCTAAGTCGCCAACGACGGGGGTATTTGTAATTTTTTAAATAATTGTTTTTAAACTTAATTTTATTAATTATAATTAAATTTTTGTATTGTCATCCAAAAAAGATCCTGTATATAAAATTTCAGCTCAATTGAGGGTTTAAAATGTATTTTATTTATGATTGAAAATTCCCCAAGAAAAATCAATAAATATACAAATATATAAATAAATAAATATATAGAGAGTGGGGGGAATAGTAGGAATTGAAAAAAAAAAATTAATCACGGTACAATTGCATTCACGGGGTAGTTTCGATTTCAAAGTAGAAAATTTTTAACTGTTTTTACAATTGTATGATCGATTTTTTTTCCCATTAATCTTTTTGAAGGGAAAAATATTTTTATGGGTCAGATGTTTTAATTTTCAAACCTTTTATTTTTTAAAAATTAAAATTTTTTTTTTACTTTTAAATTTTTTGAAATTTTGACTAATTATACATTTTTTTTTAAAAATTTATTTCCCCCTTTGATTTTATACCAAATTTTTTTTAATGTTTTTACATCTAACTGGAAAAAGATTTTTTTATTTGAGAAGAATGCGGGGAAAAAGAAGGCCCTTTTTGGGGGTAAATTTAAGAACCCCCCAGCCTCAAAGAAAGGGGGATGCATTAACTGTATTAAATTACAGTAGTACCTTGAATTTATACGTTTAAAATAGTAAAACATGTGTCGAATTCCCAAGTCATTTTGCATATAAATACATATAAGTTATTCTTAGTTGAGGCCAGAGAAGAAGGAAAGTAATAGTTTAGAAAAAAAATGTTTAATAAAATACAGTCGAACCTCCATATAAAGAAACTCTATATTGCGAATTTTTCTATATAGCGAACTTTTTATGGAACCAAAAACACCAAATTTTTTGAAAAATTTCCCCCAAACAGGGGAATTTCATATAACAACTTTTCTTGCACCACCCTTTTCCCTATTTTTTAAGTATTTCTAATTTTCGATTCTTTTTTAACACATTTTATGGGGGTCATAAAGGGATTTTTTGGGCATTAAAAGAGGAATGTGAGGTGTAATTTTTGAAAATTCTCAAAAATTTTTTTTAATGAACTCTTTTAAGATTTTAAAAATCTTTAAAATTTTTGGCAAAATAAAATTGACTTAACGAACGTAAACCGAAACCCCCTATCCCCCTTAATAATCGAACTCATTAAAATACGCAGGCCTGGTATATAAACACAAAAAATCGGGTTTTCCTTTTTTTTCCCACCGTACTTGGGTTTAAATCCCAGTTTTCTTCTTTGGGGTCCCCCAAAAAATCCCCGCTGTCTTTTTTAATTTAAAAAGGGGCCTAATTGTTTTTTAACGGATTTTCAAAAAAAGGAGGTAAAGCTATTCTAAAGATCATTTTCATAAAAAAGATATAATATATATTATATTTTATATATAAAAACCATCCCCCGGGCCTCCCTACTTAATATAAAACTATATATTTTATAAAACAAAGCTTTTTTTCAAAAAAAAAAACAAAAAGTAAAGATTTTAGAGTAATTAAATTTAACGACTGGGTGTATGTTTAAATATTTTTAAAAAAAATTTGAAAATTAAAAAATTTTTTTTCATGTTAAAAACAGTATATTAATCAAATTTTTTTTCTTTTTTTCTTTTTTTTTTTGATGGTAAGATATAAAAAAATAATTAATTTTTTTTTAAAAAAGATGAAAAAACATTTTTAATATAGAGTGTTTATAATTTAAAATTTTTTTTTTTGTGGTTTTAAAGTAATAAAAGATGAACCTTATATAACAATTCTTAAACAAATTTTTTTCGGTTAGCACCGAAAATTTGGGTCGACGTTTTAGATAACAAAAATAAAAAATCGAAACCGAAGTTTTTTTAGAGCAAAATTTTCGCAAAAGGAAAAAGGATTTTGGGCAAAAAGATGTTTTTTTCTCATCAAAATTTTCTGGGGAAAAATTTTTTTTTTTTCTTTTTGAACTGGGTATCAGACTTCGTTTTATATTCTTCTTCCTTTTGTGCCATAGTACCCAAATATTTTAAAATTTATACTTAAAAAACAAAAAAATTAAATATTAAAAAATCACCCCTACAAAGAATTTTTAAAAACGCAAAATAAATTTTTATGCTTCCCCCCTTTTTGCCCCCCCAAAAAAAAAGGGGGGAGTAATCAGTTTCCTTAAAAAAAAAAAACAAAACGGGGTTTAAAACGTATTAAACCGGTTTTAGGGCCCAAAAAGGTAAATGTTTTAATTTTCAATTTTTGAAAGGGGTTTTTAGTTTAAAGTTTTTTTTTGTTTTCCATTTTTTTAAAAATAAAAAGGGAGGGGAAAAAAAATTTTTTCAATTAATCAAAAATTTTAAAAAAATTCAAAAAAAAATTTGTTAAAAATTTTTTTCCCCAAAAAAAAAACTTTATCCTTTAAAACCAAAATTAAAAAAAGATTATTTTGGGGGGGAAAAAAACAATTCCTTTTTTAAAAAAAGAAACTTTTTCTTTTTAAAAAAATTTTGTCAATATTTAAGTTGGGGTTAAAAAACCCGTTTTTGTTTTTTTTTAAAAAAAAAATTTTAAAATTTTTTTTCGGAATTTCTATTTAATTTATTTTTCTTAAAAAATTTTTTTATTTTCTTTAAATCTTTTTAAAATTTTTTTTATTTCCCAAAATAAATTTTTTTTAAAAAAAACAAGAATTTTTTTTTTTTCCCTATTTTTTTAAAAATTTGTTAAAAAAAACACAAATATTTTTTTTTCAAACTTTTTTAAAGGTTTTTGGGGTTTTTTTACCCCCCTTTTACAATTAATTTTTAATTAAAAAAAAATTTTTAATTTCCACTTTTTTTCAGGGTCTTTACAAAACTAAAAGTTTGTTTTCTTTAAACTTTTTAACTTTTTATGTTTCCTAAAATATTATAAAAATTTAATTTTCCAATGTTCTGTTTTCCTTTAAAAAGGGTTGGTTTCATTTTAAACTTTTAATCATTCAATGATATTTTGTTTAAGCAGTTTTCAAAAAGTTTTTTTTTTTTTGTTAAAGTTTTCCTAATTTTTTTTTTGATTTTTTTCAAATTCCGGTAAAAACGCGATATTTTTCCCCGGCGTCCCCCCACCCCCGGGCTCACCTTCTTTTTCTTCCCCGGACCCCTTTTTCTTTTTTTTTCCCCCAAATTTTTCTTTCTTGGGTAAACGGCCCAAAACCCCTTCCCGTATCCTTTTTTGAAACACTTGTATCCCCTTCTTTTTCCCCTTTTTAAAAATTTGGAATTTTGGGCCCGATAAAAATGGTCCGAAAAAAAAAAAAACCCCGCCCGTACCTAAATTTGGAAATGGGAGTTTTCCCTGCAGGGGTTAAAGACTAACCGTTAAGCAAAGAAATGGTTCCGAAAAATAATAAAAACGTGGTTTCCCGGGTTTTTTCCAAATTCGGGCTTTATTCCAGAGGAATTAGAATTTTTTTCCCCAAAAAAATTCGGGGAAAAGGGAGGCTTTTGGAATTTCAAAATAACCCCCTTTTTTCATTTAAAACCAATTCGGGAAAAATTTCCCATAAGAAAACTGAAAAAATTTTTTCCCCAAAAAAAGGGGTCACAGTTTCGGGAATTCCCGGTTTTAACCCCTATGGGGGTTTTTCTTCCAAGGCCCCTTCAATTTCCAAACCCAAAAACCCTTATTCCCCTCGGTTTGCTTTCAAAATTTTTTTTGGGGGCCCCAACCCTCCCCCCCCTGTTTCCCCCCGGCCCCCATTTTTTTCCGGGGGGGAAAATTTCCCTTTAAAGGGGTTTAAAAGGGGCCCCCCTTTTTGGCCCTTTCCCCTTTTACCCCCCCTTTTCCAATTTTTCATTGAGGCCCCCCTTGTCGGTCTCGGCCCATTGATCTCTTGCTCGTTGGGCGCAAATGGCTTGTGCCCATTGTAAGTTTTCAGACGCGCTGTTGTCACCGAATCGTGAGAGACGAAAGCACAATGTTACGCGTCTCTTTTGACGGTCGGGACAGCCTGGAAAAGAGGATCCAAATCTTTGACCACCCAGTTACGAAATTCTTTCTCAGCAATTAGGGAAATGTCTGCAATTTTCCCACGTCTGTTGGCCCCCACTCTTAGCAATTAAGGGGAAGAGACCGGCTTCGTCACAGCATCTACGTGGAGCTTCAATAGGCATTTGGAACTGTTATTTTGCAGAATACCATTTGTAAGGAAGCACATCTGCTCGGATATCTAATCGTGCAGCTAATCATAAGTTTTTCATCACAAAGCTCAACTGTATGATTCGGATAATTGGTAAAGATTCTGGAGACAGTGAACTGTAGAACAACGGAAACAGGTTAGATGGATTAATGACTTGAAGTTCACCTTCTTATTGGATAGCATTATCTGGATTTGGTTTCTTTCTGAAGAACACCTCTTGTCGGAATATGTTTTCTAATGGAGAAGTTTGGAAGTTTAGTTTTGAGATGTTTCTCTTGATATGACCTTCGAATCTTAGTTGCAATACCTGGCACGCTCTAAGTCGCAGCGAATTGTACCATTCTAGATCATCACATACTTCCTAAATTGAGGCAGTTTTACGGGTGGACAAATGTTGTTTTTAAGACGACAATGCCAGCTGTTATATTGAGGTCCACCTTGGTTTTATAAGATGGAGTGACGGTCTCCACTAAATGCCCCATTTCCTATTAGGGAATTAGTGACATCTGAATGGTTAAACAGTTTTGAGTGGGGAAGTATCCCAGACTGGACTTTTCGACGCTTATGTTCTAAGGCAAGTCAACCTTTGACATCCATTATTCCTGCCAACAGAGGGGTGACCGGCACAGTTCTCACACCAATCTTCGGTTTCAAAGTCAACTGTGTGAGGGGTGACTAGGACCAATATACGAACAGTAAACCCGGCCAGTAGTGATTCTGCATCCCGTGAGGCCTGGAAGGGCGTGACGTATTCGATCTTTAAAGAGACACCAAAAAGGGAAACACAGAGGCTCTCGATATTTTAAGTGGCTTCACAGACACTAGAGAAACACTTCTACAAGCTTCAACACTCTACGACGCCCCAGCACTCTTTATACGATCTCTCTCGCCGATCGACTTCCAGATTCACTCAGAACCTCTCCCATTTACTGTGACATATAGAGGCTCACACTTACAGGCATCCCAATACCTTTAACGTGAGTGATCCGGCCTTAACAGCGAACTCAACGGCGCTCTACCTTACCAACACCATATCAGTAGTGACCTTCGTAGCAATGGCAATGGGGTTCAGAGATTGAATTGGATTATCCAGAACTCAGATCTAAACCCTATTGAGTACATATGAGAGGAGTTGGGACCAGTTACAGAAGTATCCACGCTCCCCAAAATCGGTGGGCTAATTGATATGTTTCTCCAATATGATTAGAAAAACCACCGATTGACGTCAGACAACGATTGGGGAAAAGTATGTACTGTAAATGTCGTTCACAGAGATTCCAGGTATTATTGATGGTGAGGAAGCATCGTTTTTCTTTCATATGCCAGGCGTTCAGTTACTTCTTTGTGCACTTTAAATATTAGTATATGCATATATATTACCTCTATGGATTTGAAAAAAAATCCTTTGTGTTTGTAGCTTGTTTAGTGATTATTAATTTTAAGTAAATTTTTAGTTTACTTTTATATTGCACTGTTAATCCATTTCTATCCCTTACCGATTGGTTTTCTAAAGCAATCGTACAGCTTTATACGTAGTTTGATTCCTTAGTAATTTAGTTTATCCTTTTAAGCTGTCGGATTTTATATTGTTAAATCTTTTTTACACTTTTAAATTGTGTGTTAAACAGAGTTTTCATTAAAATATAAATATCCGTATTGACACAAAATATTCGAATAAAATTATAAGATTATAATGCTTCTTTCATTGTGAATATTGTATTTTTCAATTAAAATGTAATTGTCTAATTGTTTACGTGATATTTAATTAGATGAGCTTAAGGGTTTTTGACTGCAGTTATTGTAAATATTTTTAAAAAAGTTGAAGATTCCTGGAAATCCTGAATTTGAAATTAATTTAAAAGAATTTGATATATTTTAAACTCTATACTAATACAACACATCAAGTAAGATCTGTCAATATTTTCCCTCTAAACAAGGTAATTCCTTTTTAAAAATGTACATTTTTCTAGAATTTAATTAATCTATTCCTTTTGTGTTTGGGATTATAATGTATTGTTTTAAAATAGTGATAAGAGTGTTGGAATGTAAGCTATTTTTTAATTAAAATATAACTCTGACATTTAATGTAATCTCAAATAGCGGTATATTTGTAAAGTCGTCATTCATTATTCTTCAATAATTAAACTTTGTTGAATTAATAAATATCAAAAATGATTGGCAAATGTTAATTGAATTATTCAGGTTTTTCTTATATTTACTTGAATCCTTCTGTTTCAGTTTATTGAAACTGCAGAAAAAACAACTTTTGTTGAAGTGACAATAAACAATGTAACAAATTTTCACAAACAAACACATTTTATAGATTTATTTTACATATTACAGTGGGTTTATCAAATGCATAAAAGCATAAGTACATTTCTTGGAATGTATTATCAGGTATAACTTCATAATATGTGTGTGTGTGTATAACATGTCATCTTTGAATAACATTTTACAGATCCATTTATTATTTACATTTAATTTGATTTACGAATTATTTAAATAAGACTCTTTAAAAAAATATTTTGGAAAACAAAAATGCATTCGAAGTTATAAAATTTATCCATTCAAAAACTGAATATGACTTGAAAAAAATTGATATTTTAAAGCCTTTTTTTGTATTAATAATTTGCTAAAAAATAGCTATAAAGAAGAAATTATGTGGGTTTTCTTACATAGCATTGATAATACTAAGCGTTAAGAAATTTGAAATGTACTTTACTTCTAAGAAAAACTTTAAAAGTGAAACCAATTAAATTAGAACGAATAGAAAATAAAGAAGCATTGAAAAGCAGAATTTTGTAACAAAATAAAGTAAAAATGTGTAATAGCACATAAAAAGTACATGAATTGCAAGATATTTACCTCATATATCTTCCACTCGTTCATGGCTATGATCTAAAAATTCTCTAACATGAAGACAGCTTCATTCATTGAGGATATTTTTAGACTCTGTGTCATAACACATTAAACTGTCCCTTGCCATCATTAATGACACCTGTGTAAGAAAAAAACCATTAAGATATGAGTGATGATGGGAAAATGTCGTCCCCGTGGGGGAGAAAATACACTTATCTCATTTACACAGTTTTTTATCTTATAAATTATCTTGAACCATTAACTTTTCTTCCAATCTCATGGAAAATAAAATACAAACAAATACACACAAAAAAAAAAGACAGAACCTTTCAGGAGCACTTATCAATTAAATAAAACAGATCAAGTTGATTAATACTATTTCCGTGATAAATCAGTTTTTTCAATTTGACAAAGAAAAAAAAATTCTGAGTAATTTAGTTATTATACAAAAAATAATAAAATAAATATATAAATATAACCTGGAGTATAATTAAATTTAAATAAATAATTTTCCAGAATTACAGTACTACTTGCATCCCAGGAACTACTTACATTCCATAATTAAATAAATAAGTCAGACCTCTTGATGGATTAATTAAAAAAATAAATTAGGGTAATTCTTTTAAGGTATCCGACTATGTTCGGAACCGGGATTTTAAAATAGCGCATAAATGGATAATGTTCATGATATTTAGTGTCACTTAGATTAGAATACATGTATAAAATTGTTTTTAAGGACATTTTAACAAAAAAAATTAATTAAATACAATATTTCGGTAAATAATTAACTTAGAATAACCTTTTTTAAAAATGTTCTCCTTTTGTGAAAAATGCTTCTATTTTAAATTTTTGTGCCTGTATAAGCTCAGACTTTATGAGAGGCTCAACTTCAATTTTGAAATATATAACTTAGAATGGGTTTATCTGTCTTACGACAACAGAGGGAGAAATTTAAGAAAAAATAAGCGATAATTATTTCAAATGGTTGTAACTGAAAAATGTGATTTTTTAAAATTCATATTGAGCCTCTGTACAGAGGTCCAGCGAAAATAGGCAAAATATTATTATATAGAAGCATTTTTTTAGAAAAGATTTTTGAAAAAAGGTTATTCAGGATAAAATATATATATATATATATATATATATATATAAAATATATATATTTTTCTTAAATAACTTTTTGTCAAAATATCCTTAAAACAATTTTATACATGTATTTGAATCTAAGTGACAATAAACATCATGAAAATTATCCATTTATGCGCTTTAAATCAAGTTCAAACTAATCAACCCCTTTAAAGATAAAATAATTCACAAATTCGAACGACGACCAGAATTTCAAAGCTTCAGAACTGATCTTTGAGACAAGTTATATATTTTACAAATAATTTGATTCGTTTCTTTCTGTAAAGAAAAAAAAATGATACCTTATTTCCCTGTCTTCAGTAATAGAGAAATGATATTATTTTTAATTCTAAGGTAATCTACCATATTGTCCAGTGAGATACAAATTCATACATTTCAAATATCACATTTGTATATTCACCAGAAGCCTTTTTACTCCGTTCTTTTAATGTTATATGCTCCAAAAATGGTTTAGATTCTGAAAAATGATCTGGATTTGCATATTTTGCGAACTTACACACATATAACTATTTTAGGGTAAAACAGAACAAATCGTATTCTTGTCAAATGTCGTGGAATGAAATTTTCCCGACCAAATGTCTTTCCTTAAATAAAAATTTCTTCTATCTAAATGCAAATACATTTATGGTCATGGGCTTCTGAAAAAAAGAACAAGTTAAATGGATCATGATATTCCGATTGAGGTATAGACTGAACTACATATTTTTGCGAATAAATCTATCTTAGTATTTAAAAATGGTTGTGTTTTCTGTATTTTTGTGTTAGTTCAATATTTTATGTATTCTTGTTTTACTGCAGTAAATAGTACATGGTAACATTTAGAGCAAATATAGGTGTCTAAAGCTTCAACAATATGTATTCATATTTCATTGTAAATTTAATGAAAGTTCTAAAACAAAATATTTCACATTTATTGGTGCCTGCTAGTAATTACAGGTATCAATAAACGTTGCGGATAAGTTGGACAATTCAGAATAAATTTAAACTTTTTAAACGTGATTAATTTTACACAGCAATAATTAATTTGAATAAATGTTAAAAATGTTCTGTTGTAAACTGCTTGATGTTGAGATAAAATAATAATTTATTTTTAATTGAAGCACGATATTAAAAAAAAAATTTTATAACCTGTATTGATTTTTTTTCGTGTATACATTTATTGTACATTTTCTGTCTAAAAGTACACCAGGAAAAGGAGAAAGTTCATAGGATTGTATCCTTTTCTTTCAGTGTTATTATTCTTTCCATAACTTTTTATGAAACCCCAGACGTGTTGCGGTACCTTCTAATTTGATTGGAATTCTCCCTGATCGTTAGTTTCCGGTGGGATACGAACGCAACTAGGATCGTGAAGCCCTTAAATCGTTCAAGAAATAATTACAACACAGGTATTCGCATTAATTTACTTTTCTTAATTTAATCGTCAGAGCTGAGTAAGCGATATGCGGACAAGCGGGGCCGTTTTTAACATCCCCGGCGTCCCAGGCAATTCAAAGTGTTACGCCCCCACTTTTGCAGGGCACCCCTTAATGCAGTTCTCACCTTTACAGTTTTGGTTTGGAAGGCATTTTCCTTCGATTGGGAGGGGGATTTTCTCTTAACTCTCAAACTCTTTTTTGCCTTTGTATTTGATGATTGAGTCTTTCCTTTACCCACTACCTACTGACCCTCCGTGTCCTGGATTGGCAACCCTAAGGAAAAGATAGTGACATGGTTTGACCACTCTTGTTCATTTCTTACCTTACAGCATCAAGGACCAACCGCCCACCCACCGTTTTGTAAATTCGTACAGTTAATTAATGAAATTGTTTGTAATTACAATATAGTGCATGCGCGCGCATCAGTGACGTAACAGAGAACTTTAGGTCCCCCCCCAGAAAAGTCAGGTTGTAAGTCCCAAGTCGGATCTTACAAAGGGTGCAAAACCATAACCTTTTAGGCCCCTAGAATCTTGTTCCTCCTCCACACATGATGCGGGAATTGTGGGGGTGTAAGTTACACCACAGATATACATTAACATACTTTATTGGGGAACTGTTTTCAACTTATTGATTATCATCTTTTCATCATGAATTGTTTTATCTTATACTTTTAGACGTCCTTATTCTTTGTTGAGTCACTGTCATTGTACTGATATAACAAAGAGGTTTCTTCGAGCTTTGCTCATTGCAAAATCATTAATGACATCATTATAATCAATTTCCATGGTAATATCATTTTGAATGCATAGCAACATCAAACTACTTAGCTTTTCATTTTACATTGAAGATTTCATTGAGTATTTACTCTCTAAAGGGCAGAAGTGCTTCTCTCATGACTCGCTAGGCGGTGGTACGTTAGCTGTATTTTATTTTTTTCTCGTTTTTCGCCCTCCAAATTTTCGAGCCCCCCAAACTTTCGCACCCTAGGCTGGTGCAGGCGGAAAAGCGGCCGTGAGGACAAAAGAAATTAAAGGGTAAAAAATCATCATCTTTCTTATTTTTAATCTGAATCAAGATTAGATAGATCCATGAGTTTGTTTGCCTTCAGCACCCCCAGAACTACATTCAGTCCTTTGAACAGTTTGTATTTCGTCAAGGCAACACAACTGTGAAGATGGTTGTAGAGTCTGGTTACTGTTGGCGGTGGATTATGGAATGTTCGCGCTATTCTGCGCGTTTTCGGAGTATTATTTTTTTTGGAGAAGATGATTGACCCTCGAGCAAGATGGTGAGGGGTCAGGAGTGTCCCTTGTTTTGGATCCGTGAAGAATTGGAGTCTGGATTTAGTGTTAAGGAAATTGAGTTTCTTTGTGGTGTAGACCAAAGCACAGCGCGTAGTCTCCTGCACCAGGAATGGAGTTTCTTGGGAGAGTTTTAATACGATGGAGTGTGTTTTGTTTGATTGTAGTGAAAGCGAAAAAATTGTGTGTTTGAAAGCGTTGAAGAAGGGGAAATTGAGAATCTTCTGGTGATGCGTGGGTTCACACGTGTTACACTTTGTACAAATTAAATTTCTTAATCACTTAGGATTAATGGAACAAGTGGGGGGAAATTTAAAACGTCCCTTTTTGATCTTTTTTTCCCTTCAAATTTTGTTAAATTCGGGACTTTCACTAAGGTATTTGTTCCCTGGGGGTGCCTAAATAATATCATTAGAAGCTTTTCTTTTTGAGTAAAAGTCGAAGCATGTCAAAGGATCTTCATTTATCTGAGGAATAGGAGTGCCTTTCATTGCCAATTTATCTGTAATATCTTTATACTTTAGATTCACGTGAGATGGTATACACTGTGTAGATGAAGAACACTAAACTTGGACATGGTTTTGTGAACTTATTTATAACTTTAAACCTCTCCTATCTCTAACATTTCTCCAGTTATCGAGATATTGCATAACACTTCAGACAGTCCGAACGAATCCCCATCTTTCAGGCAAAGCTATACTCCAAAACATATCCCAAAGCCATATCTATTGCAATCAGTTCTGAACCTAAAAACAGAAGAA
The DNA here is from genome assembly GCA_019973955.1 of Trichonephila inaurata madagascariensis. Taxonomy (NCBI): domain Eukaryota; kingdom Metazoa; phylum Arthropoda; class Arachnida; order Araneae; family Nephilidae; genus Trichonephila; species Trichonephila inaurata. The sequence continues at coordinate 8,125 of BMAV01017130.1, read as the reverse complement.
TAGTCAGTATTTCTACATTTATAAAAGTAACTTTTTGCACTTCTTATCTTCTTCTTTGCACTTGTTAATGTAAGTCTTCCCCAGCAAAAGAAATTCAGAGAGTATCCATAGGTACTTAACCTAAATGAGATGCAACCTCTAAAACTCTGTAAGGAATCTAACTACTTACGACAACTTTTTTTTTGAAAAAAATAGAAATATAGGGATTTTTTTGTGATTTTTAGATTTATTTAAGTATATTTTAAAAAAAAAAAATCCAAAAATTAAAGAAAAATTTTTTAAAATGGAAAAATTAAATTAAAAAAAATAAAGGGGCCCCCCTTTAAAAAATTTTTAAAAAAATTCTTTTTAATTTTTATTTTACTTTTAAAATTTATTTTTAATACCTTATAAAAGAAATTTTTTTTTTTTTAAAAAAAAAATTTTCATATTTTAAAACTTTAAAAACATGTTTTTACTGGGAACAATTTTTAAAAAAAAAATTTAAATTGAATTAAAAAATTCTACTTTTACGAAAACCAAAAAATTTTTTCCTTTTTTTTAAAAATTTTTAAAAAACGTTTTGAACCAAAAAAACCTTTATAAAACATTTTAAAAAATTTTCATTTTGAAAAAATTATGGTCTTTTTAGAAAAACCTTTAAGTTCTTGGGAAGGAAAAAAAAAAATTGGGTTTTTTTTTCTAAATGATCCATAAAAAAAAATCATAAACAAAATTTGTCTTTTTTAAAAAGAATTATGGTTTTGGGGTGTCATCCAAAAAAAGTTCTGATCCCGTTTAACACTAAATTAAATTTTTATACCTACCCTATACCTTCAATTCTCTCTTAATTCAGAACTGTTTGGCGTATTGTCCCCCCCCTATCCTCATTTTGACTATTTATGCACTATTCTGTAGTGATGTCCACTTTATTGGAGGCGTTATTTGCTTGGGTGAAGGTGGACGGAGAAACCCTTTTAAAAAGGGGTGGATCCCCGGATGTCATGTATAGATCGGAAACAAACACCAATGATCCGATCGGTTTACCAAACACGGGGATGACCGCCTTCACTGAGATCTAAGACGCGTTTAATAAAAGAAGCATATTTATGGAACATTGACGCCAGCTGAATAGGATAATCATCTTTTTCCATCACTTTTTTTCCAAAAAATGATTCACTAAATTTGGAGGGGCCCCTTACCCCTTTAATTGGAAGCGAACGATGTCGCTTAAGACTTTCATTTCCATGAGAAGGGTTATTTATGCCAACCGTTTTAGTTTTTCCCCCCCGACTGGGTGGTTTATTTTGGAGTCAGCTCTTCCCGCGATAACAAGGGATTGGCTATTGACACATCAAACCCCTTCCCCCCCCGTGATTGTGTTTTCGGTTGATGTCTTGGGTGGTTGGGAAGACCGGGCGGGGCCCCCTTTGATTAAAAGATGCATTTTTTCCCGTTTGTTTTCAGCCCTGGTCCAAAAAAATCGCAAGGGGGTTCAAGGGTTCAACAAACCTTTTTTTTTTAGATCTTTCTTTTTTTTAGTAAAAATAGTAAACTGACATATTTTAAAAGATAAGAACAATGTCGAAGACAAGTGTTAAAACATAATTTTAATATAGAATAGTCACGCTAAACGGTGGGCAGCAACACCAAAATATTAAGTAGTCCGCCCATGAAAAATCGCTACCCGAATTAAAAGGACCCCTTTCGTTCACTAAATTTTAAAAAGCATTTTTAAAGGGAAAAGGGGCAAACGTTCTCTAAACATGGGGCCAAAAGTTTAAAATAATTTTTTCAAAAATGATAGTTGCTATGGGTCAAGATATCTCCAAGTATCCATTGAACTGCCATTATAATGTAAGGATCGGCGTTGCTCGCAAATATTACAATTTTAACAAAAAATAAATACAACATAGAATAATATATAAACACATTACACATCCAACTATAAATTTTTTACACTATTTTAAGTATTCTTTACACAAAATTCGTAACAATATTGTTACGTAGAGGAAGCGAAGGGGGTAATTGGACGCTTGTAAAAAATGTAACTCTCACAATTCAACTGGGACTTCTCCAAATACTCCTTTGGCATAAACCTACTAAAGAAAAAACTTTTATACACATTACAATCAATTGTGCAAAAAACTATAATTACGGTAAAAAAAAACCCATTCTTGGAAACGAGTCAATAATAAAAAAAAAAACAAAAGAATTTGTACTGGGCTAACTCAAAACTGACGTGTAAGGGGAAACCCCGTCACAAATGTAAACTGAGGGGGGGGACACACTTTTTATTATAATATTTAAAATTAAAAAAAAAAAAGTATAAAATTATCTTTTTAAAAAAAAATTTTATGCTTATACCCCTTTAAAAAATTAAAAATATTTTATTCAATAAAAAAAAATGGCCTAAAACATTTATACAAGGTTATGAACTGACTGAAGAAACTTAAATCTATTGAAGGAGATAAAAAAAAAAGGAAAACAAAAATTCTAAAAAAATTTGAAAAAAAAAAATCGATAAAAAACCATATAAAATAAAAAGGTGCGCCATCTAAAAAATTGGGAAACATATTTAAGAGAATATTTTTGGGGGTTCTAAAAAATTGAATACTTTCTTAATGAAAAAATTTAATCAATACCTTTTTGATATTAGTAACGTGAAATAATCTAAATCGAGTTGAATATTTTTGCGTTCATTTTTTGAAAGATTGTATCAGTTTCATTTCCTTACCTTCAATAGTTAGAACAATCAAAACTAAAAAAAATTCCAGGCACGATTCAGGATCGTAAAATGACTGTGATTTGCGAGAAATAATGTCCTGCCTCTTCGAACTCTTGAATTACTTGGCGAGATAACATCTTTCTCTAATGGAAATAAAGAAAGAAAATTACCATTAAAGACAAAATCTGCCGCATGCCTGGCACATAGCAAGTATTTTGGCTTGATCCCTATTCCAACTCAATAATTTATTAGAAGTCGTACCCAAATAACTAGTTAAGAGTATAAAGCATCAGTAATTTAAATGATTTAGAATTCTAGTTATAATTCAGATTGTATTTCTCCTATAAACCAACCAGTTTTAAATTTATTTGTAATCTTAAGACTTTTCAAGAAAATGAAAATCGTTTTTCTTTCACATAGTACATTTTTTTCAAAGTTTTCAAAAAGAAATGATAAGATTTCGAGAAATTGGTTTTAAATGTAGCAGAAAAATACATAAATTTGTGAAATATTTTATGCTTAAATGACTTCATAATCTAGACTGTATAAGCTAGATTTATAGAGTAACTTTTCTTTAAGGATCGACTCGTTCGAACGTGATTTACAAAATGTATAATAATGTTCATGATATTTGTGTCACTTTGAACAGAATACATGTATAAAATTGTGTTAAGGACATTTTGACAAAAAAACTATTTAAATACAATATTTTGGCAAAAATGAACTTTGAATAAACCTTTTTTAAATTTCTCCCTTTTGTGAAAATGCTTCTATTATAATAATATTTTTGCCTGTATATAGCTCTAGCTCTGTCAGAGGCTCAACTATGATTTTAAAAATTCACATTATTTTCAGAGTTACAACCCAAAAAATAATTATCCTTTTTTTAAAATTCTCCCCTTTTTTGAAAAAAAACATGGAAAAACCCCACTTCAAAAATTATTTTTTTCAAAATTCTTTTAAAAAGCGTCTGTACAGAGGTCGGTTTATATACAGGCAAAATATTATTTTTTAATAAAAGTTTTTTTCACGGAGAAAAATTTTGGGAAATGGGTCCTTCTATGTTCATTTTTGTAAAAATTTTAAAAATTTAAATAATTTTTTATTGTAATATTTATTTTTTAAAACAATTTTATATGCATTTTCTAATTAAAGGGGAAATAAAAGATAAATATTATCCTTTTTCGTTTTTTAAAAAATCGGGGGTTCCAAAAGCAGTCGGATACCTTAAACTTAAACCCGTGTTTATAAATTTTTTTTACAAACTTTTTTTTTGTATCGAAATTCATTGACATCTGGAAAACAGTGAAAATTTTCTTTTGATATTTCCTAAGTGCTAACTTTTCTTTTTGACTTAGTTTAGGGGTTTTTTGTGAAATTTTGGATGACCATGGAAATTTAAGTTTAGGCCCGTGTTTCTCGCGGTGAAAAGGGGCATAACCTTTAAAGGGGGGGAGGGGATATCGAAAAAAAAAAAGATTTAAAAAAAAAATTAATTTACCTTAAAAATTTTAAATCAAAAATACTTTCAGAAAATAATAAAAATGCCAATTTTTTATAGGCGATATTTAAAATATCTCTCTCAAAAAAAAAACTTCTTCAATACCTAATTAGCTATCTTTGATCCAAACCAAAAAAAAAATTTTTTAGATTTGCTAAAACCCCATGATGAGTTTTTTATTAAGTTTTTTTTTTAAAAATTAAACTACTTTTCAGAAAAAAAACGAATCCCAGACCCAGAATCAAAAAAATTTGGGAAACATAAAAACTCATCACTGTGATTTTTTTTTTAAATCTGCACAAAGTGAAATCTGTTTTGCTGATAATTTTTTTTTGTTTTAAAAAACCCCCTTTTTTAGTTTTTTTTTACGGGAATTTAAAAAAGACCCCTTTTTATGGGGTTTTAAATTTTTTTCAGGGGAATTGTAAAAAAAAGATTTCGGTTCCTTTTTCAAGGGGGGTTTAAAAATAACCGGGGGTTTTAAAAAAATTAATTAAATTTTCCCGGCCCGACATTTAAAAATAAACCTTTATTAGTTTGGAAAAAAAAATTTTTGGGAAAAAAAAAAAAATGTTTATTTTATTTTTCATTATTTTGTTTCCCGACGTAGGCAAACAATTTTTTTATATAATATAAAAACAATGATCAAAAAAACTTAAAATTTTAACCCATTTTCTTGAAAATTATGTGTGTTCCTTTTGAAATTTATCTTTGTTACTATTGTTGAAATTTGTTCGCATTCGCAAGCGATTAAGTATACATTTTCTACCTTTTCCGTCCTGAATAATTTTTTTAACTTTAAAAAAAACTCTGACCCTTCTTTTTTGGGCACCCAAACAGAAAAATGGAGGGAGAAACGAAAGTCGCACAATAAAAAAATATTTTCCCCCATAAAAAGGATATAAGAATTCGAAAATTTTTTAAAAAAATAATTTTGTAGTAAAATCAAATGTAACTGTTTGATAAAATTAAAAATATTAATCTAAAAAGGGCATTTTTTATTATCAAAAAGGATTTATTTTAAAAAAAAGAACAAGTAACAGGAAATACATTTATATATATATATATATATATATATATATATATATTTTATAATATATATATATATATATTTAATATATATATATAATTTTTTTTAAATTTCCCTTTTTCCCCCCAGGTTTTTTTCTTTTTTTTTAAATTTTTTTTAAAATATAATTATCAGGTTTTTTTTCCAGTTTGAAAAGGGGCTTAATTTTTTCAATTTGGGGGTTTTTTTCCCTTCTTTTTTAAATGAAAAATTTTGTTAAGGGGAAGGTTGGATTCGCTTCCCCTTTAAACCCAATTCTCCAATTAAAGGCGCCCGGCTTTAAAACCGGAAATTCCGGGTTCCCGGCCCAAAAGGTTTTTTGTATCTACATTTTTTGGGGGTCTGGAAAAATTTTAATTTTTTTCCCTTTTCATGGGTTTCCCCTGAAGTATTTTCTTCATTTTTATCTTATATAAAATATATATATCTATATATAAAAATTTTCCCCTCAAATTTTCAAAATAAAAAACCCTTTAAAAAAATCTGATTTTTTAAAATTTTTTAAAAAGGAGTGCAGGCCACTTTTAACCCCCTGATCTGGGAAATTTAACGTAAAAACCCAAGGGTCCTTTTTTCGGGTTTAAAAGCCCCAGTGTTTTAACTGTTGTCTGGGAATGTTGGGATTCCCCCGTCTTTTTGCAGCTTTATCAAGGGGAATTCTCCCCAAGAGAAGAACGCTCTTTTGACCCTTGTTCCTCTCTGATTTTTCCTTTACCCAATGCTTTATATTTTTCGTAAAATTAATTATTTTTTTTAAAATTCCCCCAATAAAGTCTGTGATGCCTTTTTAGAAATTACTTAACGGCTTGCGTAAAAAGAACCCTGTTGAACCAAAATTTTGCCAAATTTTTTCATATTTTAGGGTTTATTTAACTTTTTGGGACCCGCATTTTAATTTTCCCGAAGGGAAATTTACATTTAAAAAAGTAGTTTTTTGGAAATTTTCCAAAATTTTTAAACCGGGGGTAAGAAAGAAAAGGGGTTAAGTGGCGGGAAGGGTTATCTACTAAAGGTGGGGGCCCCAAAATTTTTCCCCAGAAGCTGTATCGTCATATTTTATGTAAAGCTCTTAAAATTTTTTGGGATTCAAAATTAGGAAATGTAATCTTTCTCATCTACTTTTTTAAAGAGAAAAAAAAGGAATTCCAAATTACCTTGTTTTAGAAAATTTAAAAAAATATTTTTTATAATTTTTTCCCCTTGATTTTTAAAGGTTGTCAGATGAAAGTATATTTCTTGATCACAAAAACCGCAAGGTAGTTTTCCTGAAAAAACCCCGTATAATGCCCCGGGTGTGACTTTCCCGGGAACACTAGTGCCTTCCCAACCATCCCCGGGACAGTTAAAAGGGTTTTTAACCATCCCCCATTTTGTTAGTAGCATTTAAAATTTTGGACGCAAAAAAAAATTTTCTGCCCCTTAAATAACCCTTTTGGTGGACTTTTTTTTGGCATTTTCTATTTTATCTAAAAATTTTCCCATCTAAAAAAATTTTCTTTCCCTTATTACAAAATAAAAAATTATTTCTCTTTTTCCCCTTTTTTTTATGTTTTAACATAAAAAAACCTTTTGAATTTTTTCCCCCAAAAGCAATATATTTGCTTTCCCTTTTATATTAAATTTAGAAAAATTTTTAAATTTGAGAAAAAATCCCGAATTATTATCCCCCTTTCAAGTCCTTAAAAAAACCCAATTTTTCTTTTTTGTAAAAACTAAATTATTTTCAGAGTGAAAAAAATTTTTGTAAATAAAAAAAATAAAGTAATAAAAAAAAAATAAAGAAAAAGGTAAAAATTTGGGAATTTTTAATAGTGTTTTTTGGGTTTTAAAAATGAAATAAAAACTAAAATTTTTGACACATTTGTTTAAATTCTATTTGAAATAAAAATTTATAACCAAGATATTAACTACTTGCTTTTAAAAAAAGGGTAAAAAAAGGAATAAAATATCCATGAGGGGGGAAAGGGGGAAAAAATTTTTAAATGGTTTCAGAAAAAAAAAAAGAATAGATTTTTTAGTTTTCTGGCCTTAAATTAGGTTTTCAAAAGCTACTATTGCATGAAAAGGGACCAAAATTTTAAAATTTTGCATTCCATCTGCCGGGGGTTGGGGAACGAAAAACTTTGATGTTCTTTTTGCCTTCAAGTTAATGATTCGATGCAAAAGAAATAGTCTCAAGTTCATTTGGAAATAATTAAAGTGAAAGTTTTAAGCATGTAGATGAAGACTTTTTGGAATTTCTTTCTTTTTTCATTTTGCTTGAATTTCACTTTTTTAGAGTTAATATTATCTAATGCAGACCAAACATATTTACAAATGCTGGTGTGACTGAAATTTTTTTATTTAAAATATTTATAAGTAAATTTTGGTAGAGTTTTCAAATATTTCGACACCATTACATGATAAAAATGTACTTCTGTGTCATCCTTTTTTTCCTTTAAAAACCGGGGATGTCATCAAAAAAAGTACGATAAAAAACTTTTAAAAGAGAAAAAGTTAATTTTAGAATGATTTCAAATAAATTTTAATAATTTTATTTTTAAAATTTAAAAAGAAAAAAAAAAGGAATGATGGGGTTTTTTATATTTTAGAAAAAATCAAATAATAAATAAAAAATATGTAAAATTTATTTTTTAAACGAAGATTAGGCAATGTTAAAGTTAAGTAGTAATTTTAAAAGTTGATGTATATATAGCTTCAGGTATAGTTAAGCGTTTCCATTTGCTTCGAAATTTAAACAAATTTTTCTTATTGCGAATTATTTTCGTAAACATGGGGAAAAGGAAATTTTATAAAATTCCAAAAAGGGAAAATGATAATTTTTTTTTTCTAATTTTAAAAAAAGAAC